>JTDE01001121.1:11587-57601 GCA_014338405.1 Paragonimus skrjabini miyazakii
GCTTTGGTAGTATGAAACAAGCACACAACTCCGTAACCGTAAACTGACGAGCTAGAGCATGCTCCAATTTTTCTGTTACAGCTGGTTTGTCGGTCAGTTATCGGTAAACCGCTAAATTGGAAGTATATCATCCCCCCAACCGGTCCGGAATCTTTCATTCCACTTTGTTCTGAGCCTAAGTGAAGTTCAGACTTGGATATCAGCAAGTATTGCTTATTTTGAGTATGTACGGTAAAGGCCTTGACAATCTTACTGAATTTCAATAGTCTGGTGATGTGATGGCATGTGCAACGAAACGAGTGTTTGGAGGACGCATCAGAGCTGGCATTTTTAACCATTGTACGCTTGGGTCGCGTTCGAAACAACATCACACTGACACCCAATAACATTTTGCCAAGAACTGGAGTCAAACGGTAGGAAATGCCTGGACAGCGTACACACATTTATTAAAAATCCAAAGCTTTGCCTCTGACTGTTGTACTTCAAACACTGTTTGGACGCATGAGATGATGCTCACCTACTAAGTCATGCGATCGCGTCGTAGTTCTAACAAAACAAACTGATCAACGAGTACAGGCAAGCAGGTACATACTCATAATGTCTGTATAACATGGCAGTCCTTCCACAATCACCTCCACAAAGACAGGAGCCGAATGGCAACACACACCAGACGCGAAAGCGAACGATAATGCCTCAGTTGTCTGTCTGAGCTTTCTGGGAAAGATAATCACCTCTATTTGCTGTTCCCTTTCGAGAGACACATTAGAAAACGTTTGTCGGTCAGTGGTTGGAAATCATGTACTTATATGTATATGTTGAACATTTGTTCGTAGCATCCGCATTCGGGTGAATATATCATGAGAATCTGAGAAGGCGTTCATGTCAGTCATGAACTTCAGAGAGAAACTCGAGTTCAATAGTTCTGTTTCTGATAGGGTTGATTATCGAAACAAAACGGATGCTTTGGGATGTGTTTAGAGTTTAATTTACCAGAACGGTTCATGTATCAATCTTCAGTCTTGTTTTGTGGTAATCATTTCAACCGAAAAAATCATCAGCCGCTGAGCGATCATGTTAGTCATGACGAATAGATAAGACGAGCAGTAACTGTTGTTGATACCTATTTGGATGAAGCGACAATCAAGACGGTTAGATGAACCGTGGTATTTTCTTAAATGAAAAGCACTAACATGATATCTCTCGATGAACTTAGCGTCCAAAGTGATTCCACATTGAGGAATTACGTTCTAATGACTACCATTCTCTGAATCACTCGACCGAAGATATAAGTTGAATTTCCATGGCTCACAAACAGCGCTATTCACCGATCTTAACAAGCTCAACACATTCCTAAAGTTTTTTGTAGTTTTTGGGTTTATTCGAAGGTCATTCTGATCGTGCACACATATGAAGTGTAAGCAGAGAACTTTCGATAACTTTGGCGGTCCATCGTTTGCACATATCACCCAAATGTCCAAATGTTCAAATATTGTTCTCGTGAAATATTCTTTAGACGCTCTTAACAACGAGAATGTCCTTCCGTTCTGATCTGCTTTTCAATATACCTCAGATGAACTCACCTCACCGCATGTGGCGTGAGTGAATTCCTGTCTCACTTGACTGCCAAGACTGATCCATCAAAACAGGTAGAGGAATTTAAGACAGCCGTTAACTATTATCTGTAGGTCACAACGTGATAAATCACGTGATGTTACCTCCGTGCTTCGCCACATTCGAGAACCTGAACCACCATCTTTGAAATTCTCTGTCGGTCGATTGATAACACACAATCTTAAACTGATTACTTTGCGCGCCAATAGTATTATTCAACAGTCATTGTGAAATCGAACGAGTCTCATTCAAACTGGAATCAGACAAGGCGATCAGATTAGCTAGTGGTGTGTTTCGGACAGTCGAATAAACACGTCCATGATTTTCGTTCAGTCAGAGCTTAATAAGCTCATTATCAAAATCGGTTGCGCATTATGTCTGCCAATTAACTTATGTGGATTGAATTTGGCCGGCCACAAGCTTCTTATCACTCAAACACCACTACTTCACAGTAATTCGCGTTGACATTCGGACAACCCAAGATTTCATATCTATAGGATAACCAGATGGCCACGTCGACAAACTCTTCAAACATTCAGTTTACTACAACCTCTTCGAGGTTGGCAAAACAGTCAACCCAAAATGCCGAAAACATTTTCCACCGGAAATTGAGGCAGGTACAGTATGACATCATGGTTGGCCACAGGAGACCCAATTGTGGGGACTGAGGACTTCGGTTGGATTTGAACCGGTGACAGAAGCAGCATGCTCTTTTGTCACTGGTTGAAAGTTGGACGAATTCCAGAGTTACTGTATTTGCACCTCTTTCAAACTATCATATCTGCCACACTACTCATCAGAAGCCCTGAGTATTTTTTGGAGATCCTGACGAACAGAACAGACGTCAGCAAAACCATAGAAAGTTCACTTATCCGTTCCACGAAATATATTATACGGTGAACAGTCTGGTACATACTGAGAAGAGCTATATCAGTGAAAGCTCTGTGTGACTATTTGACGGCCAGGTGTGAATATACGTCTAGCTGGCACTCATCATCATCAAGCGACATTCTAGCTGAAGGCGTTCTTATTCCAGTGGTTAATGGTTGCATAGCTACAATTGCGTGAACATTATCAATTCGACTTCAAACCAATTTGGGAGAACCATGACAGACAGGATAGTCTAGTAGGTTTTGCTTTCCCCAAGTCACATTGATTACGTTCGTGACTGAACAAGGTAAGCGTAATATTGACCTCTGGTGAATTGAGGTGTTTATGGATGGTTTCATTGAGAAAGAGTTTGAGTTCCTTCAGCAATTCGCAAAGTCGCATCGGAACTTTCTTCGATAAATTCAACATTTCCTCGCAGCGAAGCAAGTGCAAATGAAATGAGTCTATTCTTTCAAACTCCAATTTCACCGCTCTGACTTATATATGCAACTGTGTCTGTGTTGCCAACGAGAACAGGGTGGAATTGTGAATTCTTTCACTTTTTTCACATCCCCTCAACTTAAATGATCCAGTTGTTATTGAAAATTCCGAAAATCATTTCTGTCTCGAGTGGTCGGTATTTATCAAGAATTCTCATTGGTCCCAGAATGTGACGGTTGCAACAATCGCTGATGCTACGTTCCTGTATATATCGCGAACAATTTCATGCCATGCTGAACTCTACTGTTTCTTGTATTTTTTGCAGTTACTTCAATATCCAAATCCATGCTGTTGTCCCACTACTCGCTAGCAGTGGTGTGTTTAGTGTGGTCCGATCGCTTATCTACACGGAACTTCTACCTCTGAAAAGATTGGTCCAACTGCAGCAAATGCCGTTCAAGCTCTGTTTGCCCTCCCAATGATCCACTT
The DNA here is from genome assembly GCA_014338405.1 of Paragonimus skrjabini miyazakii. Lineage (NCBI taxonomy): Eukaryota > Metazoa > Platyhelminthes > Trematoda > Plagiorchiida > Troglotrematidae > Paragonimus > Paragonimus skrjabini miyazakii. The sequence continues at coordinate 14,999 of JTDE01001121.1, forward strand.
ACTGGCCTCGGTGACTTTGCTGCACTTGGGGTGCAATCTATCCTCGTCGGAGTGCCATACCATCTACGAAGCTGATTTCAATGAACTCGATGCTGACTCTTCTCAGTCTTAATCAAATAGACTGGGCCGCAACGTGCCACTACTACAGATGGTCAAGAAAGTCCGTTCCCGGTGTAGTCAGTCGAGAGTTGAGAGAAATGTCGAAAGGTTGATTGACTACGTAGCCTTCGATTAGAATATCATATTCTGTTAGACCATTAATTTTGAAAGTAAATCCACTGACTGTTCGACCGACCATCGCATACTGCTGAACAACATCCACTGGCCTTGACCCAATCAACTGAATCGGTGCCAAAGTGTTAAACAACATGCACTCCGAGCTACCGTGGACTGCTAATCTAACCTGAAATACCGTTTTACAAATCGCCCGTATCACCGGATTTCCCATCCTAAACAAAAATCAGTCGGCAAAACGTTCATTTAGCTGTGGCCTTCCTTTGCCAGATGAGCAAAATCCTCGCCAAAGTTCACGTCTTTCACATTTGCAACAGACCTCGCTACCACGTTCCTCCTTCTTCTCCACCTTCAGAGTCGCCACTGCTTGAGTCCACTTTTCCACTGCGCATCGAAGGTCGTTTAGTTTGCTCGGTTCATGTGCCTTCAATTCGTGGGTGTCAGGGAGTTATCCATCAACAATTATCGAGCCGTGTCAGCCAATTCATTTGTCATCATCGGCACGCGGTGACAACATACTTGAACTACTCCCGGACAGCTGGTAGCACTTCATCAAATAACTGGTCAACAGCATGCGTTTTTCTGAATGCTGGTCTAGCAGTTGCAGGTCTCTCAACAGTGTCATCCGCAGTGACAAGACGTAAACAAGAGAGTCGCCTCCTGGTCCAGGCCGGGTACCCTTGAACCACCAAATTGCCTTCTGGCAATCAGCGTACCTGCTTAATCTGGTGACCAGCGCCTCCTCCGCGGCGAACCACTGCTGTTTTGCAGGACCCTCCAGCGCCACCTCCAGCAATGCCTCCGCCCTTCCCTTGTGCGGTATCCGCTGTGGTATCGTATAACACGCAAAACTCACCACATGACCTTCGATCTTGCATGGTTTTGTTTGTGGAACACATGTTAATCGGGACAATTGTAAGTCACTGAGTCAACGGGTAACTCGCAATCGGCACTGACGTTCTTTATTATTTTCGAGGAAAACATCTGTTGTGTACACCAGTGGATTAACCTTCGGTCACAATAATGTGTCACGTTGTATCATATAGGGCAGACAGTAAAAACAGCTTATAATTTTTAGGTGTTGGTGAACAATCTGGGATTACATTAAATGACTAGACATTGTTATGTCGGCTAATTTATCGATAGTGATTCAGAAAGTCACGCTGTTCAAACGTTTGCGTTACTCAATGCCAATCACGAAAATAAAAGTGGGAAGGAAATGTGCGTCACTAGAATCGATATATGGAATCGACGGTGTAAAATTAAGAAATTAGTAGGTGGAGAGCATTCGGAAGTTGTATCGGTGTTCTTTTAGTGGTATTTAAAGATAAGATGGACTGAGACTGTTTAAAACAACACGGAGTACATGGAATTGCATCCACTTTGACACGTTAGTCAATAGAGAAAATTAGCAGTGGGATTTATCGTGGAATGTTAGACGGACGGCAATCAGAGGGACCAATATGTGTAGCTGCTTCCGCATTCGCCTGGACACAGCGCTTTACTGCATAGGTGACGAGTGATGGGCTCGCACAGCTGCATCAATTTCTTCTCTCGGCAGTCGAATCTATGACGTTGCGAACCACAACCATGCTCGAAGCTTGCATGCACTGACTTACATCAGAAGGACAATAGATATCAGTTTCATAATCCGTGGACTGTACACGGGGGACTACTTCTTTTCTACCAAACTGACACAAGATGAGTTAGAAAAGTAAGCCCTGGACGGAAAGTTGCGCTGAATGTCTAACCTTTATCCACTGTTTCTGCTAAATTCTTTACAGGCACCGTACTGGTGAAAGTTGCCGTGTAGTAAGGTCAAGCAAGGAGAGCAGACGGATGCGCGTAAATTTTGTATTGCGCCATAAGGTTAGTTTAATCAACTTCAACAATGTAGCTTGTGAAAAATCATAACTATACAACAATAATATCTTGCTTTTCAATAGTGTTCTGAAACATTTCACAAGCATTCAAACCAAACCCTAATAAAGGCTTGATGGTGATGTAAATGTGCATGAATAAAACTCTTACTGCGATCAATATCCCGTAATACTATTGACATGTTGATGGTTTACTAAGAACTATGTATGTCAACGTGACAACGGAAGACCTCATTGATGTTGTACGGCAGTAATAGCCAAACCACTTCTGGCAGAGTATACACTACTCTGGAATATTTAGAAAATTAGAATTTACAAAACGATTCAAGCTAGACTTTTAAAATTACTTTCACGGATACCGTTAAAGTGCAATACTTCTTCGGAATTTTATATAAGGCTGAGTGCTTATACAGCCATCAACTTTTGTACGGTCATATCGGCCGGCAACTTGCGTAGTATGTGAATGTGACTAAAAATCTACACTGCATGTTGTGACACCAAATGTTGGGTGAACTTTCGGATGAATATAAATCTCGGTAGATTCTACCTTAATTTTACTATCGTTCAGGTGAGTCTAGTATAACACATCAGTAGAACGAACAGTTACATTTTAATATATGAACATCATAGTCACTGAAAAATTTCCACTGAAACAATTCACCTGATCTCCCTATCACAAAGTACCTCATTTGATCCCAAAAAGTTAGAAGCAAATATAAGGAACGTTCTGTGTGCGATGACTACTTTCGGGTTATATTCTTTCAATCCTTTCATCTAAAAAAACACCATAACGAGGGTAACTGTTTCATATGTCATTGTGTTTGATTGATTAGATTAGCTGAATAGATCTGGTTTGTGTGGTAAGCTGTGACAGCTGATTAAACACCAAGATTGTTTTCTGTATTGATCAAACTGTGGAAGAGGCAGTTCACTTCAGGTGATTCATCTAAACGCATGTGGAAACCAAGTGGTGCAACCTGATACCACAAATTCGGCCGCATGTAAATCCGCATTATGTTTCCTCTTCTACAGCTTCACCGAAGTAGACATGGGATAAACAACATTTACTTCTCAGGTAGAGAACCAACGAGTTCATCCAAAACCTTAGTAAACCCAATGATTATCAGAGTGATTTTACAACCTAAGGTTTACGGAAACGTTTGTCCTAGACTGCTGAGCTCATATCGACAGGTTGGTGTCCACCGCCCAGCCCACACAATCAGACGTGTCTATTGTGTATTCGCAGTCAACACGAATGGGAAGTTACCTTAGTATGAGTTAATTAACTCGAACCTGATACCCCTTGATTCACTTTTTGTTAAACATTTCCTGAGTAACGTGGATACCATGCTACCCCAACTGTATAAAGCCAACCGACTTATCTGCTGTCATGTTTTCGTATAGCTTTCTCAATATATTTTATCTGAAAATTTCAGGATGTTGTTGTTTAACAGCCAGCACAATAATCTCATATATTAACAAATAAAGCCTTGACAGTACAGTTCAACATGAATGGTGATACCAAGTTCCTCAAATAGTAAAATGTGCTGATAGAACCACGACGTAAGATGTACACTGGAACATCACATCGTTCGCTGTTTCCAGTTACATGCTTGAAATCATGAGGTGAGAACGTACAAACAAAATTTTCAAAGTGGTCTATCATCTTTCAGTCACGTGATTGAAAATGATGATAATAGATATGAATGTGGATTTAGAGTTACCACAATTATTTGTACTTCATTTCGCGTAAGTAACTAGAAAGCGCGAACGGAACGATGTTTCGGAGTACATGTTACATGAAGGTCGTTGCGTACTTCAACTTTATTCGGCAATACCATTGTTTCAGTAATAGTTTAACACTGTAAGTTTAGAATGCCGTGAGATTTGGTCACAGATATGTACGCTTCATAATTGTCAATGTAATGAATAAACAATGAGCATTCAGTATCTCAAAGAGAAGAACGAATTGATCTATGACTTTTCTAACCCGACGCGAAGCTTAAAAGAAAAAATTACAAAGCATTAGCGGTTGGGAAGCAATATTATTATGTCCAGTTGAAGTTTCGTCGCGATCAGTGCTTTCAATTGTGTTACAAACATCAACAATGTGACTGTAAAATGTTATAATCTTGAGTGCAGACGTTTTGGCAGCCATTTCGATTTTGTAGTTATCCAAAGTGCCTGGACGATTTTAGCATCCCACACTAATGAATACAATTGGCATAAACAATACTGCACTCCAATCTTTAAAGTATCACTGGATCCCTGAATCAATAACTGCACCATCCGGCTTATGGGATCAACAGTATCACTGAACTGTCCTATTGTGACTTATCTATGATATGGACACAGTTGCCGAATGAGTGGGATTGCACAATATTAAGGCATTCGCATCTGTGGTGTGGCTTACGAACTCAAGGGGTTGACTGTTGTGTTTCATGCACTCAATCTGCCTGCAGGAATACTTAGCTGCCCGAACTTATTCACTCAGTCACTATGAAAAGAATTTGGTCACCTGATTAAAACCAAAACTGCAAACATTGGAGAATGTGTGACTAATTTTTGTTGCGACACCATTATTTAGGAAGGGAATTTTGTAAGTAACCTTCTGCTATGTCAATCAAACAAAATATGTACACCAAATTCGTGCATGTGAATAAGAGTCTAGATATATAATTGTAACAGTATAGATGAGCATACATGAAGTTACGTTGTAAAAGAATCCTAGCACCAGTCCAAGTAAACGCTTGTTGTTGTTATTGCATTTTGGAATGGGAAGTATCCATTCATAACTCCCTTAAAATCAAAGAAATTTCATTTGCTTGCTCATTTCATTAAAAAACAACGCAGCAGTACGGTTGTAATCGAGTTAAACATTTGTTGCTTTTCAAAACATGCACGTTTAACCTACCCCAAGATCATGGAACTAAGTTATTTTTGTCAGCTGGCAACAGTGATATATTTGTCACTGTATAGAATCTCGCATTTTCGCCTGACATTTCAACCTGCTTTGAACAACTTTATGTTTGATCGGATGCCCTGTTTATTTTTGCATTAGCTCTTGTTGGTCATCATGTGATCTTGCTGTGTTTACCGGACTTCCCGACAAAAACATTAATCTTCTATACTGCTTCGGGAAATGGGATTCGATTTTTTCTGCTGATTAATTCTGGTCCACTTAACCTAAGGGCTTGACAGCTTGTGACAGAATACCTTCTTATTTGCTCACCCATCACATAATGTAGTTATGTGGTTTGCTTCATTTTATGATAACCAGGAAACGGTTAAATCAGTGTTCGAGCAAGCACTTCGAAATGTAGAATATTCATAAGGATATATGCAACTTAGTAGCACAGAGAGGAGCGAAACTGGAGCCTAGTGCATTTTTTGGAATAGGGCTGACTGGAAAATTCATGCGAAAGCAAAACTTCTTGCAAGTTGTCAGTGATGCCCAATTTATATGAACTGAATTGTCCCTAATTATTAATCGGCAGTTTGGCAGATTTGATAAAATGAAAGTGTCACAATCGTGAAAAATCAGGGATCTGATTGTTTTCGAAATAGTGAAAAATATGTTGAGCGCTGTATCATCAGAGCTACAAGACCACGTCAGATCAGAAATTTCACCTTAGAACTTCGTTTCGGCAATTAAGCGTCATTTACCTTACCTGATGTGCTACTCGTAAGTAGTTCATTGGAAGCCTGCAAACGGTATTTTAGTTTGTGTGTGCAAAGAAGCACAAACATTTCGACTTCAAAATCCTAACGCCAGAGAAGTGGTTAGAATGTTAGATGAGAAGGACGGTATAGAAAATCGAATTATAACGCTCTATAGCCGCAGTTTCAGATGGCAAGATTATGTCATTTGTGTGTATTTATTACAAGAGGTTATCGTAAATAATATGAACTCGGACAAATTGTGTTGTAGACATATATGTCTTCTGATGTTACAGGTAACAGTTGGTATACAGTATAAGGGCGATAAAAATTCAGAACATATTTCTAAACCACTGAACAAGCTACAGCAGTGTGATTGTAGTTCGGACTTTACAAGAGCCTAAAGAAATTACTTATAAATAGAGTAAATTTTGAGCGTCTACAAACTCATCTGTGAAGGAAGAGAAGATTTGCACGCACTAATAATCATGGACCCCGACCACTCGCGACAGGAATGATTTTCGGAATCTTTAATAATAACTGGATCATTTAAATTGAGGGGATGTGAAAAAAGTGAAAGAATTCACAATTCCACCCTGTTCTCGTTGGCAACACAGACACAGTTGCATATATAAGTCAGAGCGGTGAAATTGGAGTTTGAAAGAATAGACTCATTTCATTTGCACTTGCTTCGCTGCGAGGAAATGTTGAATTTATCGAAGAAAGTTCCGATGCGACTTTGCGAATTGCTGAAGGAACTCAAACTCTTTCTCAATGAAACCATCCATAAACACCTCAATTCACCAGAGGTCAATATTACGCTTACCTTGTTCAGTCACGAACGTAATCAATGTGACTTGGGGAAAGCAAAACCTACTAGACTATCCTGTCTGTCATGGTTCTCCCAAATTGGTTTGAAGTCGAATTGATAATGTTCACGCAATTGTAGCTATGCAACCATTAACCACTGGAATAAGAACGCCTTCAGCTAGAATGTCGCTTGATGATGATGAGTGCCAGCTAGACGTATATTCACACCTGGCCGTCAAATAGTCACACAGAGCTTTCACTGATATAGCTCTTCTCAGTATGTACCAGACTGTTCACCGTATAATATATTTCGTGGAACGGATAAGTGAACTTTCTATGGTTTTGCTGACGTCTGTTCTGTTCGTCAGGATCTCCAAAAAATACTCAGGGCTTCTGATGAGTAGTGTGGCAGATATGATAGTTTGAAAGAGGTGCAAATACAGTAACTCTGGAATTCGTCCAACTTTCAACCAGTGACAAAAGAGCATGCTGCTTCTGTCACCGGTTCAAATCCAACCGAAGTCCTCAGTCCCCACAATTGGGTCTCCTGTGGCCAACCATGATGTCATACTGTACCTGCCTCAATTTCCGGTGGAAAATGTTTTCGGCATTTTGGGTTGACTGTTTTGCCAACCTCGAAGAGGTTGTAGTAAACTGAATGTTTGAAGAGTTTGTCGACGTGGCCATCTGGTTATCCTATAGATATGAAATCTTGGGTTGTCCGAATGTCAACGCGAATTACTGTGAAGTAGTGGTGTTTGAGTGATAAGAAGCTTGTGGCCGGCCAAATTCAATCCACATAAGTTAATTGGCAGACATAATGCGCAACCGATTTTGATAATGAGCTTATTAAGCTCTGACTGAACGAAAATCATGGACGTGTTTATTCGACTGTCCGAAACACACCACTAGCTAATCTGATCGCCTTGTCTGATTCCAGTTTGAATGAGACTCGTTCGATTTCACAATGACTGTTGAATAATACTATTGGCGCGCAAAGTAATCAGTTTAAGATTGTGTGTTATCAATCGACCGACAGAGAATTTCAAAGATGGTGGTTCAGGTTCTCGAATGTGGCGAAGCACGGAGGTAACATCACGTGATTTATCACGTTGTGACCTACAGATAATAGTTAACGGCTGTCTTAAATTCCTCTACCTGTTTTGATGGATCAGTCTTGGCAGTCAAGTGAGACAGGAATTCACTCACGCCACATGCGGTGAGGTGAGTTCATCTGAGGTATATTGAAAAGCAGATCAGAACGGAAGGACATTCTCGTTGTTAAGAGCGTCTAAAGAATATTTCACGAGAACAATATTTGAACATTTGGACATTTGGGTGATATGTGCAAACGATGGACCGCCAAAGTTATCGAAAGTTCTCTGCTTACACTTCATATGTGTGCACGATCAGAATGACCTTCGAATAAACCCAAAAACTACAAAAAACTTTAGGAATGTGTTGAGCTTGTTAAGATCGGTGAATAGCGCTGTTTGTGAGCCATGGAAATTCAACTTATATCTTCGGTCGAGTGATTCAGAGAATGGTAGTCATTAGAACGTAATTCCTCAATGTGGAATCACTTTGGACGCTAAGTTCATCGAGAGATATCATGTTAGTGCTTTTCATTTAAGAAAATACCACGGTTCATCTAACCGTCTTGATTGTCGCTTCATCCAAATAGGTATCAACAACAGTTACTGCTCGTCTTATCTATTCGTCATGACTAACATGATCGCTCAGCGGCTGATGATTTTTTCGGTTGAAATGATTACCACAAAACAAGACTGAAGATTGATACATGAACCGTTCTGGTAAATTAAACTCTAAACACATCCCAAAGCATCCGTTTTGTTTCGATAATCAACCCTATCAGAAACAGAACTATTGAACTCGAGTTTCTCTCTGAAGTTCATGACTGACATGAACGCCTTCTCAGATTCTCATGATATATTCACCCGAATGCGGATGCTACGAACAAATGTTCAACATATACATATAAGTACATGATTTCCAACCACTGACCGACAAACGTTTTCTAATGTGTCTCTCGAAAGGGAACAGCAAATAGAGGTGATTATCTTTCCCAGAAAGCTCAGACAGACAACTGAGGCATTATCGTTCGCTTTCGCGTCTGGTGTGTGTTGCCATTCGGCTCCTGTCTTTGTGGAGGTGATTGTGGAAGGACTGCCATGTTATACAGACATTATGAGTATGTACCTGCTTGCCTGTACTCGTTGATCAGTTTGTTTTGTTAGAACTACGACGCGATCGCATGACTTAGTAGGTGAGCATCATCTCATGCGTCCAAACAGTGTTTGAAGTACAACAGTCAGAGGCAAAGCTTTGGATTTTTAATAAATGTGTGTACGCTGTCCAGGCATTTCCTACCGTTTGACTCCAGTTCTTGGCAAAATGTTATTGGGTGTCAGTGTGATGTTGTTTCGAACGCGACCCAAGCGTACAATGGTTAAAAATGCCAGCTCTGATGCGTCCTCCAAACACTCGTTTCGTTGCACATGCCATCACATCACCAGACTATTGAAATTCAGTAAGATTGTCAAGGCCTTTACCGTACATACTCAAAATAAGCAATACTTGCTGATATCCAAGTCTGAACTTCACTTAGGCTCAGAACAAAGTGGAATGAAAGATTCCGGACCGGTTGGGGGGATGATATACTTCCAATTTAGCGGTTTACCGATAACTGACCGACAAACCAGCTGTAACAGAAAAATTGGAGCATGCTCTAGCTCGTCAGTTTACGGTTACGGAGTTGTGTGCTTGTTTCATACTACCAAAGCTTCGGTTCTCCAAATGGGCGAACGAGGTTGTTCTAACTACTTCGTCCCACTTGTTTCATATCAGCTAGTTCACTGTTGTCTTAAGAAGAACAGATTGTCCACGAGTGACGGACCCCATCCCGAATTGTGTTGAAAACATCCGAAGAAAAATCAGTCACACATTGGTTAATTTTCTGACCAGTACCTCATGCGATCGGTTACTAGACTCGTCATGACAACAGGTCGTCAATTTGACCCAGTTACTTCATACAAGTTATTGTTGCACAATAGGAACGTGAACTTGCTTGCATCTAACAATGGTATATGGACCCAAACTTACCAGGCAGCGAAGATGGCTGAAACACCCTATTATGGATCGTGATCTTGATGACGGGACACTTGGTATAACAGTATGTGTGCCAACTGATGCTTCCCTTTAGTTTTTTCAATAGGCACCTATAGTTTGCATTATCATGATTGCATCCGATTCGGGTCTAAGGAATATCAACATCTTTCAACATATTTGTTTAATCTGATTTGACGAATTTTGAAAACCGTTGGGTCACCACTCACTCCTCCAACTTTACGGCGTACTGATTTAATTTCTGCAAAATATACGTTACAATTTTTGAAACTAAGCGCTGCCTCGTAACATATCACGTGTACCGGAATAAAACCATTTTGTGACCATTCACTGTGCTAACCACATCTTTATTTATAGACAAACCTCCCCTGAAAATAGTTTCTGCTGATTGTGATATCAGCTTCACCACATGTTTCCAATATCTGGCATGATGATGGCATTTTATCTCAAGACTATGTGAGTTGTAATATCGGGTCAGTTGCGTTCATTTTTGATACCGCTCTGTGCATTCCCTTATCAAACATATATCAGTATTATGTCGTGGTTCTTCGTTAATATAAATAACGAAGGCTAATTTTGTCCTACGCAATCGAGGGAGGTCATAGGCAGCGCCAGATTATCAAATACAATTGGCAGCAGGTGGACGTTTCTGACTTCAATAATACATGATACCGAATTGCTATTGCTACTGTTACCATGTGGGCCAAACTTGCGACATCTCACAATTAGACAACTGTGAGTTAGCCGTTAATGATAGGTACCTCGGAGTTTGCCAGCGATTCATTTGCGCTTTGATGGAAATATTATCTTCAAACAAACTGTAAGTTGACTGGCGATTTTTATGTGCATTTTTGTGGACGTGCCGATTCGTGTTTGAGGTCACGGGCCCCTTCGTCTTTGGAAGTGTTCACACGAAGTATCGCATTCTAAAACACACAGCTGGACAGCATTAACAGCTTCCATTACAGTGTCAGATCTTTTTTCTAGCAGTAAGGCCACTGTGGAGTTGGGAGTGCTATTGCCCGCCAAAAACACAGCGTGCCTCTTGGATCCGTAGTTCAAGAAGAAACTCACCTTTTGCCAGTTAATAATCCGCATACACGTTCAGCGGCCTCAAAATGATCAGGCTTCACGTGTTGTAATGACGACGGCTCCGACACCTGATACATCACGTGAGTAGCGAGAGCAAGGAAAGTTGAATTGTAGACTAATGCGTAAACATCCTTTTAGATGTTATTCTTCAATTTATTCACACCGACACCGCTTTCTGGAAGATGTGAGCCCCAAAACAGCCGGAGTCTTTGGAAACGACCACCTTTCTTTGTTCTGTTTCGATGTGCATTTAGCAAAATGGACTTATGCCATCGTTACCTAGGAGGGAATGTACTCAAATAGTAGCTGAGCGGTCAAATGGTCAGATTCACATGCGTGTCCTACATGCTCCACTTGGCAGTACTAGCCGTTCCGGCTCATTGGTGTGGATAATTGGGCATACTTTCGAGGATTGTGCTTCTTGTCTGATGCGGTTCAAGCCGCTGTATAGCATTTCTCACCAGCTATGGAGAATGTTTAGTGCTGTACCGTTCACTATACTCAGAAGGATGATACACGATCTAATCTACGAACACATATGTAGCGTTCATGAACGAGAATTCCCCTTCCGATTTGCACACTCCTTATATCCCAATAGAAAGTAGTCAACTCATTTCGGTATTGATCGTTTCTAAATTGCATCTCGCATAGTCGTTATCCATTCGACTACAGCCGTTTAAGTAAATTGTTGAAACTTATCTGTTAAACGGCGGGAAATATTGTAATATGATTACTGATGAGTAGTAGGGGATTTTGATTTTCATATAGATTGAACATCACCCACAATTGATCGCAGCTGTCACATCCCCATAAACTTTCCAGTCGGCCCCTTTCGGAAAGAAGCACTGGACTCGAGTTTCGCTCTCATTAGAGCACGTCAGTGGTGCATATCCTTGTCATCGCCGGGACTCGAACCACGGACATTCTGTTCATGAGGCAACCGTGTTTGCCACTGCGCCATTGACTTCACGTTGGAATCGACCGAATTATCATATGAGAACGCTCATCCACTTTTGCTTGTTCACGATTTGGTCAGAATTGGTTGTGCATGCTTCCGAGCTGTTTATATGATGGTCTGCAGATGGAAAGCCACATCGAACACACTACTTGCTATTGTTCATTGGGGACTAGGATCGTTTAGAAGAAACCATGAATGGTTTAACGCAAGCCATTGCTACAGTTCGAGGAAGTGCATGCAAATATTCATATTCTGTAATCCATATTTCGGTATTTAGGCCCATTTTCCTGCACACGCGTCACTCTAGGATTGCTAGAAATATTCTAATAGTCCTCTGATCCCAAGCATTTAACTTAGTGATGAATTCAAACATGAACATGGTCCGATCCTCTTCGCTGTTTTTTGCTGTCATTAGAAAATTGTAGCGTATGTTGTCGGGGTCTTTTGATTGGTGAGACCATATTTTATTCCAGTGTATTTTATACATTTATTGTATACTCTCCAATTTTATTCGTTCGTGAGTAGTTAATTGCTAATACGCAATTTACTCGCTCAACTTGATAAATTGCTCACTCTATGCAAATGAATTCGTAGGATTTTCAAGACCTACCTTTTATTATATTATGGCAACCTGCTGCGTCTTTCTTTTAATAGGCATCTTATAATTACACCAACTGTATTGTAAAAATCCAGCTTGTGCCTGAACGGTCCCTGGGACAAGCAATCCAAATTTTCCTCCTAAAATCAAATGTAAACCATTTTTTTCTTATCAAATAGCCGGCGGTTTCAGAAGAATTTTGAAACGGATAACGGAGTCAGGTTTACGAAAAATTGTTTCTAAACCAGCAAAGCCGGCTTGATTTGATTGATAGAAGAAGCTTTAGCAAATCGCATGAGTGTTGGAGTAATGTAATTTGATAAAATTCTGAATAGGAGAGCATCATCGATTAGATGACCACTAATCAGTGTGTATCCAGAGGTTGTGAACGCAAATCAACTGAACGTTTCACTGATATTGTCGTTAATTAGTAATGCAGACTTTCGTACATTCGTTCGACTTATTCGTGACTCTGTACATACAAATTTCTCCATAGCTACAAATAAATCGATAATTTAGATATCAATTGACACCGATAAGCCTATTTCCAGTGACTAAACACATTGGTAGTCTCATAGTTGGCGTAAATACAGAATAAACAACCAAGCTGATTGTTTGTTCACTAAAAGTTACTAAGGTCTGTATTGCTTGTTGCATATTGTGACTATCCTTAGGATGCGACTTCTTATGGCCCCACCTGTTTTTTTATGATGAATACCTTTTCAAACGGTTGTTTGTGGTCAAATATGGCTTTCTGTAAAATTTCTAGTGTAACTACTTGATTATAGAAAAACTGTAGCACCTGATTAGGACACTTTCGCATACAGACTCCTATTGCTTTCGTGAATGGTGTATTCAGTACTGTGCGTTTATGACTGAGCAATGTGTACCTACTGAAATCCAAGTAAATGAACCGCCAGTTGAATATCTTTTAAGTACATTCGTAAGGCCGGCTTGTGATCATTGGCCTCAAATGAACATGTAACCATCAGGCTAGGATGATAATGATGGACACCTATTACTTACACACCGCCAATAGTAATCTAATAGAAAGGACATTTCTTGTTATTGAGAATGCGGTATCGACGAATCAGCGTCATGTACGTGCGTTTGTTGCCTACCATGATTTAATCTGTGTTGTAACCAGTGGCAATGTAAATCTTCTTACTCCACCAATTACATCCATCGATAGAATATCTCCAGAGAAATCTCTTGTAAAGTCATTTTGGGCTGGTAAGCGGCTTAATAAAAATCTTAGTATTCAAATCAGACTCTGAATTGATAAAACCATGTTGATACTCGGCAGATCTGACTCATTAAAACAAAAAAAAGCTGGTACTCAATGGAAAACTTTGTAACAATGATGTAAAATGTAAATTTGACATAAATTGCTTGGTGAACACCACTAACACTCAGAAAACGATTCAACGGACTTAACGGGGTGGGGGCGGTAACGGATAGCTTAGAAACTACACAACGTAACAACTGTCAATCATGTACACTAAATAATAATTCCTGGTCCTTTCAATTTGAACATCACCCACAGTTGATCGCAGCTGTCGAATTCCCATAGATTTTTCAGTCAGCCGCTTTCTTGTTCTGTCATGTTTATTATCATCCGGAATTAGGCTATCACATTCCGTTTCTTCTGGCACTATAACCAGCGTAGTGAAAACTTCGATGGCTGTGGACAACCTAATCTTCCTGTCTAAAACATAACCTTCAGCTAAGTGGGATAACAACCACTCCTTCTGCATTAGGTGGTCCAAATTTATAACTGGTGAATATCGAGTCAGAACTGACACGTCACAACCAATTGTCTCACAACTCATGCTCGGTCACGAAATTCGCTGGTTGTATGAGCTCACTGAACTGCACTTCCTGTCGACGGGTGAAGCAGCTTTCACAGTGTGCATGCCATATTTGATTGATTCAAAGCAAAAACTCACACGCTCATGGTAGAATATGTGTATTTGTTTTAAAAATGTGATGTCAATGACAAATCATATAAATCGTATAATATAAACCAACAACATGATTGCGATAAATTAAAAACATTTTGTAAGTCAAGAAGCTGTTTCACACGAAAAGGGATTATTCGGCTAATAACGTCATCCTGTTTCCCAGAGTGAACAGACCAAGAATATACATAGAATCAGGTAATTTGGAGTCGTCGTCATTGTGTCTGAAGACGGTACAATTTGGATAAAATTTAAGAAGTATGCACTTTTAATTTGATTACATGCATTCGAAAAGAAATTACGTGATCACCCCTATTCAGTTGCTATTCGTTCGGTAAATTGCTAGATTGTAAATACTTATGGAAAAATTACAGTTCACACGTTGTCGACTGTTCTTATCATATAAGTATTCACTGGAAGAAAGTGTTAGATAGATGAAGCGTTGACACCGTATTTATGTAGAGTAGTTGTGACCATTACACATCTGAACGCAAGCTTGTTGATTTTCTCGAAGATGGGGTAAGAGAAGATTCTCTGACTGGGAAAATTTGGCTCTCGATATGATTGTTGAATGCGGCAAAATTACTGTCCATTAGTGGTTGGCAACAAAAGATAGACTAGACAGACTGAAGGTATTCTATGAGTTGCTCAGTCTCATCCTACACAAAACTCCCGACTAACGTGTGTCCTGTGTCCCCAATCTAAATTGTACTAAGTTTTAAGCACTATGTGGACAGTTCACTCATCTTACCATAGCCAGAATAAATGTGCATATCTCATTTTGCAACGTATCCAACCATCCGTGACAAACAGAACACACACAGTGAAAAACGAATCTGAGAACTTCTTTTAATTCTATGTTTAATACCCAAAACATTACGAAGTTTCATGCCACGCTCTTTACACAGACATTTGAAAGTTCACAGTTACCACATGTGATCATGATTACAAGTTAACATTGTTAGCAATGACCAGCCCTTATTTCGACAAGCAAACTCAATTCTCGGTCAGCTATTTGGTAACGGTAAGCTCTACTCAATGATTAGATTACTTCGCTCGGCGATGAGAATAAAGCAAGTCCGCTTTCATGCTTGAGGAAAAAATGCACGAAAAGTAATCTCAACTATGCAATAGATCATCCATTTAGTGTATCACACACAGAAATGTTGTTCACCAACAAAAAACAATCATAATTATGATATATTACGTAAGAGTAATGCATGTTTATCATGCACACTTACTGTGGCCAGTTACGGAAATACTCGGGCCAGTCAAACCTTCGTATTTAACGGTGAAAGCATCTCCATGCAGACGCATTCCACTGAAGAAAAGCAGAAGCATTTTTTCACCGGTTGACCGCAGAACCTTCGAATTTTGTGAATCATCCAGCCGAGCAGCAATCAATGGTCTTGCTTGACAATTCAGCCCATCAAACACACGAATGAAGCATCGTTCGGGCTCGCTAATCTACCAATACGTGGGTAGAAATGTTGAACAAAGATGTGACTGTTAACTGTTTCAGATTTGTATGTGAAACAATAACGATAGGAATTTTGTGAACATCACACGACGTTAAACAGTTTTTGTTACTTGTATTCTTTTAACCTACAAGAAGTAATTAGTGGTAAAAATCTGAAGACAAAGCTGTATACACCGATCCACTACACCCATTTGATGTTTTCCGTTCTAGTAAATAACATCAGTTACCTTCACCATTCTGTCTCAGATTCGGCCCACAGAACGTGCTGAAGAAATAATTCATTCTTTGAGGGTGTGTAACATGAGTTTAATAAAAGTTCGATTTCATATATGAAAAACTAAAAATCCAGTCTCGGAACTCTTTATACGCACACAGGAATGTAGGTTTGTTTTTACACAGTGTTTAGTTTTAAAACATTCCGTGAGTGTAGTTCGACTGATGTTGAAGAAGGGTTTGGAAACTCTGTCAAAGTTGCACAGGCTTGATTGCGGTTTAGTAGATGGCGTAATCTAATGAAACCTAAGGAAAAACCGGTATACAACAATCTAGGTCGCAATATTATTCCCGTGATTCCACAGTTTATCCAACCTGTTGATAGTGGAAGGCGGATATCTTTTTTGAGGAATGTAAAGCAACCAATTCACTTCAGAATTTATGAAGAGACAAGTGAAGGACATGAATCACACATTGTTTTCTGGACGAACATTGTGATGACAGAAAAATTCACAAATGATACTGAAATTCACTACTTTGATTACAACTGATACTCACATTTAGAGACGTCTGTTGGTATTTACAGCTATAGTGTCCGTTCGAGCGAGTTCAGTACAATCTAATCGGCCAGGCAACCCTTAATAGCTTATCGCATCCCGATGAAGTGAACGACATCCAGTGCAGGACTTGAACAGTGGAACAGCCAGTGCGGAAGAATGACACCCTGCACATCGAATATGTACGCGGACAAGTATTTGTAAGTGGAATGTCTGGGCAATCACCTGGATAGTGTAAATGACGACTGAAAATACCACTACCGTTTCGGTTAGATTTGCATATGCGGGCAACCACTGCCCCTTCAAGCGTCTTAGTAAATCCGTGATGAGAATCCAACAGTATCAGGAAGTAGACGAATAGACAAGTGGGCGCATCGATATGATATTTGGGATTTTAACATGTATCTCATAAATTTAAAACGCAAAGACTAATGAAGTTCGTGTACTGCTACGAATTGACTAAGCAGAAATCCGTTACGGTTAAGCTGCGGCATTGTACTGTAGCGTGGAGGTATAACGTACGGTAAATAGCGATCGTAGCAGCAAGCAGACACGACTGTACGGTGAAACGGTAGATTCAGCAATATCAACACACAAGTGTAGGCAGGCTATAGTCTACAAGTTCAACTAGGAAGGCCACATGACAAGTCCAATCAGGCATACGCAAAATTGCGGCCGCACTGGCTTTCCGTGAACAGTGAATCTTGCATACAGGCCCTGCTCACAGACACACTCACGTAACCTGCATGCACACATCTGACAGAACCTAACAAAGTACTTCTGATGTTAACACATTCGGTAGGTCGGCAGATAAACCCGATGAACGCAGTTGATCACACAACAATTTGGAAGCGACCTCAAATGTTTGAAACGAGGGCACTGCAGCCAACCAACACTTGAAAATCTTCCGTTTTGGTCAACCTCCTTTAGGTCCGCAATAATTGTCTGATCAGACTACCTGGAAGGGCTCATTCGAAATAGTCAAAGGAAACACTGAATTACTGATAAGTGGTTTGACAGATTTAATAATTTAGGAGAGATCCATTTGCAAAAAATCTGGAATTCGGCTGGATTCGAACCAGCGACAAAAGCACCATGCCCAAACGCGGCAAGAGCCTTACCAGCTGAGCTACGAAGCCACGCCGGAAGCTCAGAAATTTCTCTTTTAGATTAACAAATCTGCCAAACTACTTATCAGTAATTCAATGTCAATGCTCATCGGTGGCGCTGGTGGATTCCAGCCTGAACTGATCGAGAAATCCTGCTTGGGCAGTCAATCAGTTGGATCATTTGGTGGATTCCATATGACACAGTTAGTTGGGTGGGTAACTAGGTCCAGATATAAAATTTCTGAGCTTCTGGCGTGGCTTTGTAGCTCAGCTGGTAGAGCGCTTGCCGCTTTTTGGCATGGGGTTTCTGTCACTGGTTCGAATCCAGCCAGATTCCAAATTTTTCGTGAATGGATCTCTTCTAAAGGAGACATTGACAAAAATTATCTGAACACTGTTTGTTGA
Source organism: Paragonimus skrjabini miyazakii (assembly GCA_014338405.1). Lineage (NCBI taxonomy): Eukaryota > Metazoa > Platyhelminthes > Trematoda > Plagiorchiida > Troglotrematidae > Paragonimus > Paragonimus skrjabini miyazakii. Next base: position 33,103 of record JTDE01001121.1, read on the forward strand.
TCGAAAACACATCACGTCGATGTGTCAGGTGTCCTGGAGATTTAGTATGGTGTGGCGATGAAGGGGCGATGGTAACCGCTCACGTGTTTATGTATATTTTTCATGTTTTTTGTCATCCTGTGTGCCCGTTTCCATCACTGCCAATTCGCATGTAGATATACTTCCATTTTGTATGGAATATTGCTGTAGAAAACATTGTATGATTTAAGTCTTCGTTTGCCTTTCACCATTTCTGAGAAAGGCTCACTGTCTCAGTTTATTTACTAGTGGGAGAAACACGGTCGGTAAATAATATGACCTGTGTCTTTTAACGGTGCATCAGCCATTGTATGTCCTGTCAGTTTGGTAACACGTTTATTGGGTTTGTGTAAATCTCCGAAATACAATATGCAGTTGTTCTTCTGAAAGGAACCCCTCTAACGAAACACTACGCAGCGAGGAACGCTCCTTACAAAAACGACAATACATTTTCTGTGATTTTGTAAAAATCTAGCTCTTCCTTGACCCCAATGAGTAAGGGCATTTTTTCCTCTTCGCTGCAAATTCAAACCAAGTGATTAGTAGTTCGATGAAAATGGGACAGGATGTCACCGGTCGCGAGCGCATCATGCATATTTCCTACACTGGCGCACCGATGCACGTACTCACAACCAATAGTATTGGTGTCCATGTAGACATGACTCACAAGCCGCAATGCATACACACGTTTGTACATCTTACGAACCCAGAATAATACGTATTACGCAAAACTTTAGGAGAAAGGTCCATAAAACTCTATGACTTTAAAGACGGCTATTCCACGCAAGTCACGAATCCGATTTTTTTATAACACGTACAGTCATGAGGAAATACAGCAGCATGAAATTACATCAGCCGTTTGGCTAATCATACGCGTTTACAACAGCGTTTTTGACAGTCTACCGTCGTTGGAATAAATGTCCCATCTTGATAGTGCCTGTACGTCGTCTGTCAGGTTAAGAAATCGTTGTTTATTATTTATTATTGTTTAGTGTTTATTTACTATTTAATCTATTAAACTCATCAGTTAACAAACTAACACAAACTAATAGTTATTCATGAAAATTTGCGTAGCAGCATCTGCGCCAACATTCATTTTGTTTTATCAAGATTTAATTCCTACTTCTTCCTACTTGCTTTTTATCTAGGAATGTTTCACGTGAGTGTTCTGGATTAAACTACAATTCTACACGGTCTGTCTCATTGCGAATGTATTGAGATCTTATGGAATGTGTAGTAGGTAAATATAATATGTTCTATGTCCACTTACAGAAATATTCTCCAATCGGATTCTTACTGTTGAACCAGTATTCATTTCCATAACCCAAGTGACGAACACTGTAGCCTGCGTTGGAACATTCGCTTCTGGATACACGAAGAATCCTGAATTTCCTACTTGGTTGTCTGTCATTAAGTAGCAATTAACGGATACAACATTTATGGCATCATGTGGTTGGCAATCACAAAATTGTCTTAATTATGAAGGTGTCTCAACAAGAAAAACTAAACATTGAATTTTCAAAGGTTTCACAGGATGGTCGAATTCATAATTTTCCATTTGGGTTTTATAAACAGTGTGATCCATCGAGAAGCAACTATATTAATTTGATGATACACGAATGAATGTTTTCAGTGTCACTGTAACTCCACAAGCACATGAACATTTAGTTCATAACCAAGGCAGTTGAGCGATAAATGGACTTATACGATTAATACGTACATCGTATGCATATGACTAGGTATAAACACATGTACTCACAGTTTTGTGACCACGGAACACCCAGACCTTTGAACGGAAAAAAAGAAATTTGAATTCACTAGTACAAACTGGGTAATTTATTGTCATTTCTCAAAAATACATTCTAGGGAATCGCAACCATAGGTTACTGGCCTACTTGTCACCTGTTAACTATTTGGTTTTTCGATTTGATTGCTAAACCAGTGGATCGTGTAGTCTTCTGGCTGTAACTTCGTTGATCAGTTTTGCCAGCAACTGCAATGATTGTGGAGGTGTGACTAATAGAATGCTTCTACGCCGTTCATCCCGAAGTTCAGTACAAAGGACCCACTGTCATTCTTGTGCATACCAGTACCGAAATATGTTTGATCAGTATAGACGACGACACGTTGATTACAGCCAATCTTGGTCAGTTAAATATTGAGTTCTTACCTGTTGATTCAACTAAACTATTCATTAGAAATGTTTGACCCTCGGATTTTACAAAGGCATCTTCCCGGACTAAACCAATAATCAGTGCCGGTGTGTATTGGCTAGTCGGTTTGGCTGTGACATTGAAAATGGAACAATGTTTGATGTCGCTATTCAGTGAACGCTCGCGTAAGCGTGCTTGCTTTTCGCTAAGGGTCATTAGCTCAAATGTGTAAACTACAGGTTTATTATTTTTTCACACAGTGTTACCAAGTCTGTCACCATTACACTTCAGTAGATACCAAGTTCTGAGTATCGTACACAATTAGACGAAGTCACAATGCATTTCTCATCGACTTCTTTGAAAAGGGTAGTGTTTTCGATATAAGACGACATGAAGTTGCATCCCGGGTTTTACCTGTTGGCCAAAGCGTAGTTTTCTTAAGCTATCTAATAATTATATTTGGATTATGTTAACAGTTGACGTTATTACACCAAGTCCGCGTAGATTGTGCCACTAGCTGTAAGGACTGCGGAGATTGACTCAGTCCCTTAGGCCGACTAGGTTGCAGTCCATACATGGACCAAATCACCATCATCTTGTACTATGGGAAAATTCGTATTGTCTTTAAATCGTTTAGTAAAATCCACTGCACAAATACTCTCTCACATTCTGTGACAAACTTGTCACCGCTCAGTAGATCTTCCACATTTGGAACCATCGATTTCCGTGCCTACGTGATAGTCAGCACGCAAAACTTGACGAAACCATGGCGAATCGATTGAAGTTTTGACTGAATGAATGACCGATATTTGGCAATCGATATGTCAAGTAATAAGGAGATCAGCCAACTCATTACAACCAGCTTGTTCATCTAAATCGATTTTAACTCACTATGGTTGAACGTGGCGTTAACTCATAACTTCATAATCCGCTCAAACTAAGCACACAAAGTCGAACAACGTGAACTCTGTCATTTGCGCAACGTGTGCTGATCACCAATTTGAATCCGTAAAATCAAAACGATAAACTTTGTAATGCATAACGAATCACTCGGGAACACTTTGTTTTGTCTTATCAAGCACATAACGCAATGAAGGTCGGATCTGTAGTAGGAAACGGACGGTTGAATTTGCCTACGCTATTCCTAGTTCATCAGTGATTAAAAAGTCATGTAGTGGTGAATTGATTTCATTAAAGCAATCTATCAAATTGTAATATAGAAGCATTTCCGTACAGTATTCTTGGTTGTTTTCACCCTGTATTTCAGAAACAGTATCTAGTTCCGCATTGCGGAGGTCAGCTTATCAGATTTGGTGAAAGTGTACAGCAATTATAATGCGATTAGTTACAAAGGATTATAACTATCAACGTTTGTGCTCATACCAGACCGTGCCACCTCGTTACAATCAAGCCTCTTTAATTCATGGTAGCATGGGATCATATATCCGCTGATACGTGTGCTTCTATCAGATTGTGCAGCGATATAACTTACAAAAAGCTGTCTCTTCTAATATGGCTGAAAGATCACTATTACACCACGGTTATCTCAGTGGAAGTTTCCTATTTCGAATAACTGGTTCTTGTAGTGAACTCAGTTTGGTATAGTCCATTTGATCAGTCTGTTTGTATAGTCCCTTTGTTTCGCCTCACTTCGGTATGTGTTTGTTAAGACAGAAAAGATTGAAGTGCAGAAACACAATGTGCATTAAAGCAATTTTGTCTTCAGCTCAACAGTCGATGCACGCAAAAGTAACGATTCCATAGAACTAAACACATTTAATTTAAGTGAGCATGAGCCAAATTACCTATAACAATCTTATAGAAACAAGTACTTCCGAACAGTAAACAGATTGAAACATATTGCTCTATGCTGATGTTCATTATCAAATGTACCACTGATTCAACCGTAAAATGGAATAATCCAGAACGATGGTTAAATTGACAACATTTCACTTCTGTCGGTATCACAACCACAAATGTCAAAATATAACCGTTGAAGTCATGTGAATAACATAGTGTTGGCTAATGAATGTTTCCTTTGTTTGATTATCGGACCGACTGTAACACAATCAGTGCGGAAAAATTTGCCAAAATGGGTGAGTTCATCTACCGGATAATACAGGATTTCTGATGAGTAGACGGGGATTCGGTTAACTTCAAGTTGAACATCATCCACAATTGATCACAGCTGTCGCCTTCCCATAGACATTCCAGTCGGCCCCTTTCGAAAAGAAATTAACCAAATCCTCGACTACTCACTGGTGATCTAAAATATCACCTAGCAGGTTTAATGAGGTCGGAGATTTCGACCTGTCTAGGAAGTCCTAATCGCGGGGCTATCGATTGGAGTTAACAGGACAGTTACAGTGTATCCATTTCGAGATGATCGGACAATCTGATCATTACTCACAAGCGAAAGTGGTTGAGTGTTCACATATGATAATTCGGTCGTGCCTAATGTGAGGTCAATGGCGCAGTGGTAAACACGGTTGCCTCATGAACAGCGTGGCCGTAGTTCCAATCCCGGCAGTGGCTCTAATGAGAGCGAACCTCGAGTCTAGTGCTTCAGTTATTCGAAATGGGCCGAATGGAACGTCCATGGGAATGCGACAGATGCGATCAATTGTGGGTGATGTTCAACTTGGAATGCACGATTTGTGGATAACGCAGGTATTACTACTGGAACAAACACTATTCTGGACGTTGCAGAGCTCCACTGCCGGCAGCCTGTAAATAATGAAATGATTGCTATAAAAACATATCTCTTCCCCGCTTAGTAGTAAGTTTAGTTTACTTTCACTGTGCTATTGTGTTATTACCAGTTGGTGAAAATAAATGGTAAATTCCAGTGTGTAGTTAGCATTTGGAGGCAAACATCAAATGGAACACATTGGTGTATTTGTAACAGGCATGTGTATATAGGCCACAAACGGAAATCCATTGAATTCAGTGGAATTTTTGGATTATCAGGTTTCACGCCGCCGCAGGGGGGCATAGTTAATATCACAAGAGCTGCTGTTTCACTGATTAAATACCTTTTTAACAGCACGAGTATTTTGTGTCAATAAGCATTCACCATATGACAACTGTTTTCCTTTAAACGTACGTGTTTGGGATAGTATGTTGTCTGTTGTTCCGAAAATTAAAAACATGACCGAGAAATGTAATATTCAAATAACAGACGATTTAAAAGCTACTGTTTGATATGTATACGTTCTAAAGTGGGGTGTTGAGAATACCTTTGGCCGTTTTTGCTGATGGTTATATCTGATTACCTTAAAATGCCATCGTTAAGAAATTAGTTACGTTTTTAGATCTCATAACGATAACGTGTGTAACATGCGTTTCATCCATTGCCATTCACGGTTCACGCCAAGTTGACCATGGTGTTCTTTTCAGTGACTGTGCCCCTCATTTCATTACGAAAGCACATAAGCCGAAGTCAGCCGGTGTTTAATGACTATACTTTTACTATCACTCTTTCAGAATGATAGTATCTTATTTTAAGCTTCCTAAGACATCTCAATCAACTCACTAAGAAGTTTGCGCCTACTGCGCCTATTGTGGTTTTCTTTGATTAGTACTGTGTGTCCGGGGATTCTACATAATGATCAGTGAACACCAAGGTTATTTCATTGTATTGTTTTCGCTCTCGGATAGAAGGCTCAACCATATTCATACTAAATAAAACAGTATGGATTACTGACTAGTTCATTCGTCTCTATATAACTTTCTCCTCTTTATCTCCCCGCATTTTCATTAGGCAAAAACGCTGCACACTATGATTTCACGATGAGTAAAGACCATTTATTCCAACGTGTCCACATCCTGTACGCTGTGTGTGGTGCACTCTTCTAAGACAGTCAGCCCACGGTGTAGAATAAACGCACAGTATGTGTACTCTTATTTTATACGAGTTTACTGGAGAGCAAATATTGCCTAAACCTGTTGTGAGTAGCTTACCATACAGCGATTGGGTGGTAAACTCGACTGTTCCGTGAAAAAAAATGAACACGAATATCTGAAGTCCCAAACGGAAACCGTGCATACTCGACGTTCGTTTTCCGTCTCATCGATACTGCATATTCTTGACGCGACCGGCAGCTGAACTCCAGACATGGTGGTCGCTAAGCGACGGTTTTCGCCAAAGCCATTATTTTTACCAGCGTATTGAAATGAAAATTTACTACTTCGCTATTCATCACACTGTGTCAGTTTGTTTCATTTCAAGCTTATCGGTTTTTGTTCTTCGAATCATTACAAGTTAACAACAGATCGAAGCAGTTGGTCTCGCCAAGACTTGCTCTGTATTAATTTTTGGAGTCTACATAACAACCTTGAGTTCGATGCAAATTGTCATAATATCAGTTCATTTTCATAAATCGTACTCACCTGCTTTCACTAGAAAAATTAATTGAAAAGGCGGTTGAATATATGGGTGCGCTGTTTAACAAAGGTGAACTATTAACTTCGGGCATAAAATTAACGTTCTAGTAATCTTACATATATTATTCTGAGTAAAAAAGAAACATTTCTGCAATATAGCTGGAAGGTAAACACGTTGAAAAAATAGTAAAATCCGTTTATCCTCTTCAAGCTGATGTTGATTCAGTCCCTTCCGCAATCAAATTTGAGTTCCATGTCCAACTTGGTTTTTTGAACTTGTCATAACCCGACAGTAACGTTTATGTTCGAACCGGCAACATTCGCACTTATAATTTTTGGTGATGTCAGCTCGGTTTTTTAATTTAAAATACATGGTTTGCATTACAGCGATGAGAATAGTTTGCAGGCAACTCACAGATCGATGGTTGACATATCCCTTTTGTACATCACATAAATATTCCATCCATTGGGTCCGTAATCAGTGAAGTGTGTACTCGATGAGAAGTTTAAAGGGAGTTTAACAGATCGGTTGCAGCTTGCCACACAGTGGAATATTTGTGTGAAATTAAGGTATCACTGTCATCTTATTGTTAGCTATAATTTATAGACAAGTGTTTTCTCACAGCATCTGATAAGTTAATCAAAAAGAGTCGCAAAATATCGGACTTTGGCAGCGCAAGTAAACATATTAGCTTTATTTTTTGGCATCACGTTGAGAACGATGGAAAACTCTACGGAACCTGACAAACAGATATTGAAATCGAGTGAACCGTAGTAAAACAGACGATTGATAGTTATATCTGTTCAGCTTGACGAAGTTATTTAAAAATGTTTTGTTTTGACAACTATTCGACCAGATGCATTCTATAGATCAGTGATGATTAGACCGAAATTTGGTGGATAACAGCTTGTAGCCGTTCACTCCTATGCGTAGTTGTGCAATTTCAGCTAGCTTTTTTTGAGAGGAAGCACTGCACTCTAGTTTCGCACCCGGAGCAACCCATCAGTTGTGCACAACCTTGCCACTACTGAGAGTTGAATTATAGTCAACAATTATATATGGCAACCGTACTGCTCACTGTGACGTAGGATTCATCCAAGGCACGATTGAACTACTATAGTTGATGACATGCACTTATATTTGTCTGTCGCAGTGATTGAGGTCAAATAATGCCTACACATAACTGTTACCACAACTGGCCTAAACTGCATTACTTGTGTTTCACTGATACATCTCAAATCCAATGTAAACCGATGGGAATGAATGTGGGAGATGCAGAAATGTAGGTCATCACGGTACAACTGGTCAATGCAGCTTAAACTGGGTGTAGGTCAGAACGAAACTAATTCTCCTATCTCAGAGAAACAATGTGTAGGAACCTCAACGGCAAGATACCCTTCAACAAGAAATACACTAAGAGCATAGCATAAGAAGTAGGTCAATATAAGGGTGATAGTGGTACAGTCTGTGTAGGATCAGAACGAAAAGTAAAGTAAACTTTGAATTCAGAACTACGCAAGACCTTCAGTATAGAGTACACAAACAAGCCCAGAGGATAGATTGGGTGAAGGATCATTATTGTGTCCTACTAAGTGCGTACATGTGGACACTATGTTTGTGTGAGTATGGCCAGCTGGTCTGTAAGGAAGATCTAAACTTCCCAGTGGTGACATTTATTTCGGATTTTGATAATGAAGTCACTAAAGCTGTAATCAGTCTTTGGAGGCTCCAATTCCCTGTGCACCGTGACTTGCAAATAACGAGACACGGATAGTTGACTTACACAACCGGCTTGAAACATCGAACTTTCAGATATTCTGCATAGAGTGATCCGTTCGGAATCCAACTTGAACAGCTTCCGACCTGGTAAAACAGCTGTTAGCATTGAGGTCAAATGTAAGCTAAATTAGGTTGGGTTTATTTCGCAACAATGCTTCACGTCAGTGGACGCAAGGAGCCGCCTTTGGCGAGTTGAAATGTGAGTACGCTACTGGATTGACGTACGGTAGAACCACCAGAACACCATACTGCATACTTCGCGATTCTAGATCAGCTGTCCAGTGGAGAGATTTGGGAGCACGGTGCACATTTCGCATTCGCTGACGGCTCCACTCATTATATGAGACGTGCCGTCAACGACCCCTACGGCAATACCTTCCGAATCCCTTCCATGCGCCTGCGAATAAGTCAAAGTGTGCATACTACACTCCTCAATGCTTGTAATCCAACTATAGGTAACCTCAGTACAGTGAATCCGATGTCCGATTCACGAGTGCATCCGAAATTCCTCAGACCTTACGGCATTGGTGAGGTCAGTACAAACTCTAAGCACCTGCTGTACTTATGCACTTTTCATAAGTTGTTCATCGCAAGCAGTCGATTCCAACTGTATGTACTCGCCCAAGTACCAGAAATCATAATTTGCTTGGTTACTCAATCTAATGGCAACGCGACATTCACAAGGTACATGTCACGCGCGCAATGTGTGGTACTGACTGAAGCCTCAAGCCCAGAGCGGTCGGAACCAAATTAGTATTCTTGCTTGCAAAACCGTTTAATGAACATCTTGCGGAAATTGGCAGCAACTGGTGGTAACATGGCTGTAGAACTCAAATATGAGCGTTTATTCAGAGTGCAACCGCCGTCCATGTAATAGACTCTTTTGATTCTACTAAGCAGGACGGTATGGGACAGGATTCCATTGAGAATATGGTGGCAACGACCATCGAGAGGATTGATGGTAAGGGCCAGAGATTCGATGAATGTTTCGACAATAACAATGACGTTATCTATAGTCTGATATAAAAAGTGAGCAAAGAGATTGCCGTTTTCATAATGGACCAGACTAATGGAGATGAAAAACCACATTCTGAAGTGCTCGAGGTCAACTCGCCAAACTTCTCCGCGAAATCAATGACGACCGGTGAATTGATGCAAAGCTGAGCTGACCACCGACAACATCAAATTTTCTTTGACTTGTTTGAAGCGGTCTTTGATCTGCACATCCAGTCTACTGAAGCACTGACTGATGGTGACTCTGGCGTTTCGTGCACACAGCCTGAGAACATCGTCTAGTGCGAGCACTTTGGTGAGTTATTAAACTGGCCAGTTACCATTGATTCGGTGATTGTGAACAGCCTGTTGTAAAAAGGCAACAAGCATAACTTGCTCCTGACCTCGATTTGGCGAAGGTGAAGAAGCCTGTTGGACAATTACGAAGTAGTTGGATTGCTAATGAAGATGAATAGTCAAAGGTATATTTAAAGCATAGCTGCACAACCTTGAATCTTGCCCGACTCAGTTGGTTTACTCCTCCTGGGAACAGAAAGCAGTTCCTCAACAGTTTACAGATATTCTGATCGTACATTCGTTTAACCATAGGGGAACAAACCGACTTTTGACGCTTATCGTGCATCAATCTCGAGCCTACTGTTTGATCCCCTGTTCAGATCGGAAATTACACTCCGGTTTATGTATACGGGATACGGTAAGCGTACTGATGCAGGTCTTATTGACCTCATGTTGGTCATAACAGCAAAATTTGTATCGTAATAACACCCAGGCATCCGAATGTTTGGTTTGTATTTTCATGTCAATATTTAATTATGTAAGTTCAATCTAACCGCCGAAGTTAGGACCACCAACCTTTACAGTAGTAAGAAAAAATTCCGTCCGTATTTTGTACTGGTTTACTGAGGTAGCTTGTAGCTTAATACAAACAAGAAAGTATAATTCTGCGTAGACTTTTAAATCAACGAATCTGCGGTGAGTGGGAGATTGATGCTGATCCTAGTAAAATTATTACATAGAAACCCAAATTATTCATGTTCATTCAATCACTTGTGGCTGACGGCAGTAGAATATGGTTGCTGCTTTCCCAGTGCATTCTCACTGCAAAAAGTAGCAGTGTAAGTTTTAAATCGTTACAAATTGAACACCATTCATGGTATACCTCGTTAGTTTTATTTAGATGAACTTTCCTAAATGATCCAATCAGGGGTGCATTAGGTTTGTAACTTTTGTTCACAACTGAGAATTGAACTGCATCCCACGTACTTGTGCGAAAGCGACCGTATTAATTACTGTTTCCTTGTATCTCTTACTGGTTGTTATCAGCTTCTCGAGTTACAAATTATATCCCCAATCGTGAATGAGTTCGGCAAAGATGAAATTTAACAACAGCGGATTTAGAATCTGGGACTTCTTTTGAGTGACCTTAATGGGAATGGTCTACTAACGTTTAAATCTTGCTATAAGGCCGACGTAAGGGCGAGATTATATCAAGGGAAGTCCTGGACAAGTCATTTTTGTGCACACAGTAACCAGCAATATGTTTTGGGCTCACAGACAGACGAGAGCTGTTTTGACGTGTGGGCTCACCATGAACGTCACACCTTTCAGTTTCAACCGGTTTACGGTAGAATTAATCTATTAATCTAATTTAAAAGATACACTTATTTCTGAAAAATCAGTTGCATTTGTTTCATTTTTCTAGAAGCCTACATTTGCGTAAATTTGAACAGTGAACACATGTAAACAAGATCACCTTCATACCGAATGAAACCTGTCCAGAAAATCCTACATTTTCACCAGTATCATCAGAAAAAAATAGTATAATAAGTTCATTTCTCCTCCATAATGTTGGATGTCGCGATGCAAAATTGATTTTGTCCACAACTTTGGAAGTACATTCAGGTCCTTCGTTAACCAGAACTATATCGTTAACGTCAACCTTGGGAAACAAAAACAGTGTACATGTTTACAACAACAGTGCTCGTCGGCTAACTTATAAACTGTTTAACTGTAACCATAACATGTTCATCAGATATTTTGCCGTACTGAAAAAGTTGAGTACTAAACATCTATAAAACTTGTTGGAAACAATGGGACAAACACACAATAGGAAAAAAGATTTGATCGCCAACTGCTTCCATGGTGTTCAAGACGTCATTCATACGATACAACAATCACAATTATGACCGACTTTGGATGACTTTCAGACTTTTGAGAAACACGTGACTTATCGCATTTATGTTTTTCTTGTTTACTAAGTTGAGATATAAACAGAAGCTTAAATGTAGCAAAACATTCTGATAGATTAAAACAAAGTGATATGTTTTTTGAAGAATTATATTTTTCACATAAGTTTTTCAATCAGTATCTGATCATTTACCAGGATGTATACGATTATATGAAAGTTTCACTAAGACAGCACGCAAAGTTTACTTTACCTGAGTAATTGAAAATGTGTGAGTTATACGTTTATTTCAGATGTAAACTTCATGAACGCGGTGGTTCATAAACACTTTACTTGGTAAAATTCATCATCATTGTCCACATAAAATAAGAGGCTAAAATCAGTTTATTGAAGGTTAACAAGCAAACAGGCGAACACAATTGGTGGATGTTGATCACAATTTTACGTGCATGACTTCATTTGGTTTGGTGGAATAAAATATCTTGTTTCCGTATTTCGAACTCGTATGGGTGTATGGCATTGTGGTTGTTGCTAATTTTTTGTTCTAATAGAATGGCCGGATAAACCAATTTGCTCTCTCATATTTCTCTAAGATCTGTGCAAGCATGGGGTGAGTCAGGTCATCAGAGCATAGGCTTTGCGGATATAATAAATACAGCGTCTTTTATATTTGAGGCATTTATTGACAAGAAGACCGTATCCTACATTTTAACTGAGACATTGCATAACGGTACAGTGTCACTTGCCGAAAAATTAGTGAATCGCAGTTCGATATATTCGTCTAGTGGAGCTGTGATTTTCCAAGAACATGAGAGATTCTTTCCGTAAGGTTTTGGATAGTTGGGGCTTGCAAAACTTCCACTGTCACGCAGCTCATAGCTGCAGTTTACTGTAAAATTAAAAAAAGAGATGTTCAGTTTCATCCGCTATATCCCGGAGACTATGGTTTTATATAAACCAGCAGAAAATTGTACCCTGTACCCATATAATCAGTACTAAATTCTGGGGACGATTCTACAGATACCCTAAAAATATGTGCTACTGTGACATTGTGTTTTGAAAATGAACAGTGCTTCTTGACAAAAAGCTCGAAATTCCGGAACTCATCATCTTGATAACAACTGAAAAAGATACAAAGGAACTTCAGAAAGCAACCTGTGGACTAGTCCGACAGTATGTGCATGTGTGTCACATAGACAAAACTACTTGATGCAAACAACCCAGCTGACGGTGTAATTCAAGATTATTCAAACATATGATGAAGTAAGTTACTCATCTGTGTATGAACCTGTGTGAAAGTGAAATAAACAATCGTTTACTCCTGTCGCACACCCCAGAGTCCATCGTCTCAATTTGAAGGTCTGTAATGTAGTTTCCAATTTTTCCCGAATAATATAAATATGATACAGAATGCTATGTTGGGTCACCTTTGTCCAATACGTTTGTATTCGGAAGTCAATACTGTGTGCATTTTCCACCGAAGAGATCCACCAGCGAGAAAAAAATCGCAAAAGACGATCACTGCGACGAAGTGCCAACCTGAAGAAGGATGCTTGAATTGTCTGTTGTGGCTCTACAATTATCTGACTGTTGGTTTGTTGAAAAAACTGTAACCCACTACATCCTGACTACCAGTACTGTGCATAGTACGTTTTTGGAGGTGAGTGTCGTGCGCATGAACAGAACAGGTGTGCGCGTGCCCCGGGAGATTATTGCCCATCTCCAAGGTGCAGTGTAGGTTGTTCACGAATGTCCCTCGTCACCCTTCCTTTTATCACCAGGGATTTGGTTGTGAAACACTAGGGCTTAGTGTTTTGAAGCCCCGTTCAGTTTTAAAACACAAAGGGTGCTACGACGGCGTTTGCTTTGGAAAATTAGTGAAATCGTTTCTCGATTTTGGTACTGCGCGCCATTTCGATATAATAGTTATCTATTGGGATACTGAGAGGATTATGTATCGGAACGTTTCTCTGGAAGAAGTGAATGACGGAGCTAACTCGCTGATGTAATGTGGTTTAGAGTTGAAATAACAATCCTGTCGACTATCGTTCGTGGTATACAACCTTCCGTGAGGACACTGATGAAAGTGGCTAGCGCAGGCCGAATCATTTTGTTTACCATTGTTTTCAGACAGATTGCATAACATTCGATAATTCTCTGTGTACTGTTAACTTTTCAAATGTGACGGAATGTTGGCTCAAAGGCCCCCTAGTCAACTACACCAGCAGTTCCATGACTTAATCAGACTCAATCAAAACACTTGTTAAACTCACAACAGATTAGCCACTTGACTTCTAGACAACACTTATTCGGCTTCTGTATGTTAACATCGTGAACGTCCAAGGAGCATCTACTCTCATATTGTTATCCGCTGATGATATCAAGCGCTGTCCTGAACAGAATTTAGCAGAACGAAGACGAGTCTTTCGATAGCTTGACTACCAGAATCAATTCATGAAATCTGATTGGCTATATGATTTTACGCTCAAAGTGTGGTATCAAACATAAATACACTTTGAACCTAGTATTGCATGATGTGACTTACATGCGTTTGTATTCAGTTGATTGATGCAAAAAGTGATAAGCACTAGTTTCCACAGCATTGTCGTACGCAAGCAGAAATGTATCAGCAGGCGCACTGAGTGCAAATACATAGTAGATTATGGTTCCACATGGACATGCCATATTGTCAAATGACCAATAAGCTTTGGTTTGTGATCATCCAACCAGACCTCAATAGAACGGAAAGCAAAATTGTTGGAACTGACTTATCAAAATCACTGGATACTTGTTGGAACTACTTGCTTATTGGTGACATGCACTAAATGATTTACGACTGAATCGGAACAGTATTATTTTACTTTTTTGAAAAATGTTCACACTTGATCACACTACTTTTTTGAGACCGTAGAAATGTTTATCTGGATTCACTCAGAAAGAATACATACAAACTGATCAAACTAGGTAATACCATATTTTTGCAAATTTTTGCAGCAGTGGCTTACTCGATTCATCGACCTGGAAACTTACAGAGAAACGCGCACGTATGGCTTCCCGCATATACATACACTATCTATGGGGTCATTGACAAATTCTCCTTATCATAATCGGGCAAAATGGATGTTATTATTTACCAATCGGTCGGAGTCTGTTTGTGCACGTGTGTTGTTTGGCATGCACTCAAATTCGTCAAGAGCAAACACGACGTGAACAATGTGTTTAGGTGTTTACTGGTTGTTCACAAATGTATCCTTGATCGTAATGAGCAGCATTATTCAGTAGTTTTTAACGCAAATATCTGCAAACTTATCAGTCAGCGATTCAGTTATGCAGGCTTGTTATTAAATCCCACAGTAATATAGTTATTTTGTTTTGCAGAAATTTTTATCGCAAAACAGATAGCTATGTGATATGTGTTAGTTGATGTGCATATATATTTACAGCTTGAGAAACAAATGAAAAGCTCTGTTAGCCCATTACTTAGGCACATAATATATGTTGATGAAATGCTTTTATTATGTTAAGCATACAGCCACTAGAAACAGAAGTATGCACACTTCAGCATACTTTATAGCATTGTTAACTGTATTTAAAAAATGGACGACGACAGACAGTTATTTTTTTATTCAACTTTAGGCTCATTAACCACGAAGGTGGATTTCTCGCTGGAATCACTTTCGGGAAGAAGACGTAGAACGGTCGGTCAGTGCACTGTGAAACTTTCGCGCCAGTCGCGTGTAAACGCAAGCTCGTCTGGAAACTACTTCATGGACTTTGCGAAATATGTTAATGTGAACTTACTTTCGATGAGCTTGGTTTTATACACCAAAGTTTTGTTTACACTAGATATCCAATAAGTTTTATTTACAAACATTCCAAACCGCTTGAATGCCGGTCATCCGTTGCATTGTTGAAACGAAACCCCTGAAAGAATACGACTTTATAAGACAAAAGCTGACAGCAGCACACAGTTGCATATAATTGAAAATTTGACTCATTGTGCGCACCAAAATCTTATATCCGCTCAACCCCAGGAATAAAACCATTGTCTATTGTAGTCAAGTAAAACCGTATTTTCGGATTAACTAGGTTCTACGGTCTGTAATATGTTGGTCTTACGATCAAGGAACTCTCCTGACTCAAATATTGGGGCACATCCCCCTGATAACCTTTAAATATCAAATATGGTGCGGTAATTAGTTCACCAGTAAAATGTTTACAAGAATCTGGTGAACATGTCGATTTTACGGTGGTATTTCGTGTTATTTGTCTGACTACGAACCAGCATGTTCTAGCTTACTCAAGAATTCACGAAAGACATCATACGACGTCATCGTTGTGTGCACAGAAATTGATGGTGGTTAAGACTTCATTAATCTGAAATTAAATTGCGCGTACTGGCTACTCTCTTTGTGCTCATTTCTATTTCAACTCTTTGTTCCCAGTTGTATACATTTTACACTTTATTGTAGTCCAGACAACAACTTACGTGAATCAGTTGCTTGTATGATTTGCTTTCTAACGTTTGGTCAAACAATTGAATCACTCGCTCTCAACCGCATACTGTTCTTTTCTAATAACTGATCTCCGTATGTACTACCGTCGAGTTTGATCGCCCAGTCATGTGGCTGAACCCTTTCATTCGTCGTAGGAGGATTTTTGATTTTAAATATTTGTTCTGAACAAGACTGTGTACATTTCTTTTCAGATCAGTTTCCCTAGTTAATTGACAAACAACTGAAAGAATGGCGAAGCGTACGTCTTACATGAAGGTCTTAGGCTACCCAGAAGAGAAGGCTCTGTGGTTACACCCAAGCTTTTAAAAAACTCATCCTGGCTGAATGAGCATTACATAGCGTTACTAACGCACAGAAAACTTCTTCCATGTCTCTTTACCGAACCACCAGTTTACTACCTTGTACAACAGGCTAGCGAGCTTTGTTAGAGACTGAAGGGCGTAGTAAACCTTGAGTTTGCACTCTTAATACCCGATCTGGATTCTTTCTTTTCAGCGTTGATAGACAAACTTGTATGACGGACAACAATCTTTAGCCACCTGGTTGCCCACCAGCCAATGTTTCCTGAAGAGCAGTTGATAAAGCGAATCTCGGTTATCATATATTTCGATACGTTTGGTTTATTCGAACCCTATTGGCCATCTTTCTTAATCGCGTATTCAAACTAATGCACGTGTGGTCATAAATATCCTCCTTCGGATTTAAGTTATATAAACTATTGGCTCTAAAGATATCTCAGGTTTAAGGTGCGATCATAACTTCATGCATCTGAACTTCGATTAGTATTCCATATACAAAGTCCTGAATGGGCAAGCCAGTCGGCAGCCTCTATGACTATGTTAACTGATGTAAGGTTATTTTTATATGTGTGTGCAATATTCTCCCTTTGACGCTGTAAAGTTTACTTCACAAGGAAAATGATAGAAATGAGGTTAATTCATTAGTGTTCCTGATGGATATCTGTGAATATTTTCTAACTTGTTAAACCAGAACTTAACCAACGTAGTTGGATGGAGCATACCAATTTTCTTCCATTATCTGAAATAGTTGAGTAAGAGTCTCCGTTGGGAAGAAATCATTAAAATCATCACTATTGCAACAATTCAAGGTCACGATACTGTAGTATACTTTGATTTGAGTATATGGTTCTAGGCTGGCTGACCGGAGTATAGCTAACATGTATGAGAAAGTAATGAGATAGAAGCGAGAAACCAATTGAAAAATCCTCTGGATTGTCCTGGTTGTCAGAGACCCCAAGTTATACTTTCAAACGAGTTTTCTCCCCAAAATGAACGATCCTGACCAAACATAATGAGCAGATGCTAACAGAACAACCTACAGATAACTATTACTAAGTTTTGCCAACTCTGCCTTTAATCTGTTACGGTTATTCGTTACTTAGTATCTTAATTAAAGTATTCAACAATAGTTATTTTTCGCGTACCGTATACATATTCTAGTATTCTCCATCTTGACAAAACATTTTGGACAGACCAAAGTGTCTCACAAACAATAAGAGGAGTCAATAGCTTCAAAGTTCGAGATCAACACTTCCGTTTTGTTTGTCTCAAGTTAGACAATCTTGGTTCGTTGAGGCGCTGCTTTATTTCTTTGTCGATTCAGCGCATTTTTCCGGCGGTTGAAAAAATTGTACAACTAACCAATGTTATTGTTATTTAGTGAGTCGCTTTTAGGGTAAAACAAAGTACTAACCGCTAGAAAACACTGTGTAAAAGCTCATTCATAATTTCCCAATACCTTACAGTTACTCATGTTTCCTCTCTATAAAAGGTGTCAGTTTGGAATTCTTTGTTATATGAAATCTCAGCGATGATTATTAGATCAAAGAATTTATCTGTGGTCTAGTGGACATTGAGGCCACAGTTCCTCCGATGCCAACGAAATTTCGACCCTACAGAAATTGAGTTCTAGAGGGGTCTGGTGACGAGATTCTTATCATGTTTGTCTAGGGCCTTGTCTAACCACAGGTGTGGCCAAGAATTTGCTCTAGTAAGGTCGACAGTCTCTGTGGGAACGGAGCCATCTCAAACTGACAACTAAGTGGTCTGGCTGAGATCACGTCTGATTTGGAGACGAGTGACTTTAAACAGTTTACTAACACCTATCAAATCTGAGGTTACCACTTTGTCAAAAACAACAGATAAGGAGATCAGACCTATGGCAGTCGCTGGACATTTTCCCGATAGTTTGATGTCTGTCTAGCTTAATACCTATATCGTGAATCTCCGTCGTTCAACCTGCTCGCGTTTGGGTTCTCATCTTTAACCATTCAAACGAAATCGGAATCAAGCTTCGTACACTACAGAAGTGCTAGACCTTTTTTAGGCCAATCCTAAGTTTGTGCCAATGTAATCGCTCGAAGCATAAACATATACAACGGAAGGATGGCGGAGGATTGATCTCCCGAATCCTGTTCTGAAAGAGGTGCTGTGTTGCCTGACAGCAACAAGAGTTACGGATATGAGAGCGCTTCGGTCGTCAGACGTAAAATTCTGCCTCTTTCAATCGGAATTGTGCGAGCGGCCACTTAGTTGGTAGATTTATACAGCTGAAATTTGCTGATAAAGGAAAAGGTCATCCAGTAAGGCCCCACGCTTCAATCCAAACTCTAGATTTCCATATGCATCGGACATTGACTCTCACTTGATCACGTGTCTGAAGCACTACGATTGATTTTCCCGTCTGTTTCAAAGTGCCGCGGCTAGAAATGTGTGTTTAGTGACACTGTTGGTCAACGCAGGGGTTGCATCCTTAAAATCCCGAATATTTTGCACGTCTGAATGAACAGCGTCTGGAGGCTAACCGGAACATACCTGCTTGAGTTAGCTACCTCACTTCTGGGGTTAAAGTAGAAACTATCGGAAATTAGCGACGAGGAGGTTCTAAGAACTGAGTGGTAAATGACAGATGATAGAATCAGCAACAACACAATTTCAACACTACCCATGTGGATGTAGCAAATTTGATAATTTTACCTATAATGCGGTATTAAGTGATTTGTTAGATCGAAATCATATTGGTATGTATGTTAAGAATACTAGTGGGCGCCTGAACCTAAACAAGAAAACAATCAACGTTCTCAACCAACGCCTTCTGCTTATACTCCTGCATCGAAAGACGGCAGACTGATGAGAGTAGATTAGAAGATTTACCAGGGAGTGATTGTGGGTCATGCAGCTTATAACCCCCAGTCTAGAGAATCAGAATGCTGTAGTTTGTAGGACTGCTACCCGTTACCAAGCATGGAATAACTGAAACTGTCAATTGGATTCTCATGCCCTTTAGTTTCGCCCAGTATGTCATCGAAATGTGTTTGTCAACTTATCGAACTACAGTCCATCCTCGCTCTCATGTGAATCAGCCTCATGTTTCCATAGCAAAAATCTCCCTCAGCAAAAATTGATAATGCGGATGGCCTATTGTGTTGATACACCAAATCTACTCAACAAAATAACGGAGGCAACCGTATTACGAAGAGTGCAACTTTTTGAGTTGTTAGCCGGATTTCGATCAGTGTGTATTTGTGCCCAACAGAGTGAGTATTAACTGTTCATACATCTCTAATCTTGTGTTTTACCTCACTCTACAAAACATAGACAACAACCTTACTGTAATTAACTCCAACTTTTGTCACAACACAAAATAATGTTTATCCTAATTGATAGCCACTTCTTTCTGTCTGTAGCGTTCGTGCTTATCCCACTGTTTTTTCTTATTGTGTATCTTACAACCATAAGGCTTAAACCGCTGCTTTGTTGTTATTGGTGCATACTTATCAGTGTCTGTCAGTTAACGTTTAAGGAGCATAAAATAACTCAATGCAGCAAACATGCGTGAATCTTGTTGGTTGTAGACAGTCTAGTGTAAATGATAAGTTCATGCACACCAATGTCCGCTAGCTCATTTCGTCTTTGCTGTCAAATCCTGGAAGGTTTAAGCTGATATAAACTTAGTCCTCGTGCCGATGGGATGAAGGTTCTATGAACTCTGCTTTAATATACCATACCTGACTTCGTCGAAAGATCTCATCTAAATGTCGAGTCACATTTGGTCCAGTTCTTAGACCTCCCAATAAAAGAGCCAGAACTCCACTTGCTAAATTTAAACTTTAACTTAGTTCAGGATGTCTTGCATATGCAGACACCGTTGTAATTGTTGAGTGATTGGTTAAGTTTAACATGATACTGTGACACTCGCCGCAAACTTCAAAAGCCATTTTCCGGATTGAGTGAATATTCGTCTGCAACTACGCTGAAAATAGATTGATATTTCATTCAAACACGTAATTCAGCAGTTGTTCGTTTAAAGATGTGACCTTCTGATGTTAGCACAGGTGAAAATTGCCATAGTTAGCGGGATCGAGGAGCGACTGTGTCGTTAGTCCACGCCTGATATGCATAAACTTGGTAAAATGAGTCATAGTAGTAGTGAAACAATTTGGGATCCAAAAATAATGTGGTCGACTTTGTTACAAAACAAGATGCATCTTAATACAAGGTTGGGTGCCATCAGAGATAATTTTACTTACGAATTTATCGCAAAGGTTTGGACGTTTCAGTGAAACAAGTTAACATGTGGATGTGTTTCTGACAACTATACAAAAACCTCGCGATACATCAGTCGAGCAGTGGAGCTACTCGTTGTCAGTAACCAACCTCCGAAGGGTTGAGAGTAAACAATGTGGAGAACAATATGTTTACATCACTATTACCTTTGGTGTAAGAAAGATAATTAAATACATTGCTCAGTCAAAACTGATTAATTGGGTACAGATATATTGCTGATGAGAGAACTGACAAGTAAAGTTATGAACCCATGGACCTAAATTGCAACACTACACATCCATGCGATTTGTTTCGGGTTGGCATCTTTCGATCTAAACAACCAATTATTATTTTAGCCAGTAAAGTTTCATCAGAATGTTATACTTTTCTCGCCAAGCGAAAAAGCATTTGCACTTAACCGTTTTTCCTTAAGCCATTTGCAAGTGGGCAGACATCAAAACAAACTTTGGGCTCACCAATAAGATGATCACAGCATGTCGATGAAATTGAATGAGTGTGGACATTAAAAGCTGCGGAAGCTCTCATTCCTTAGTCTGCCTAATGATGAAGCATTTAATGATGTTTTTGTTGGAGTTGTTACACCAAGTGCTGCGCACAGTCGTACATAACTCTTGTGTATGACGCAATAATCAGTATTTGTTTCGTTGTTAGTGCCACTTCACTTGAATATATTACGACCTTGTCAGTGATCTCCTCACAATGCAATAGGCGTATAAGCAATGCTACGTGATATTACACTAGAAAACCGACTGTGAAGTTGTTTGGGTAGTAGCAGTTTAAATTAAATCCAACAACGTGAATGATGTATGCAACTGTTATGTGGATTGTACATTATTCCAATGCTGGGCACAATTTGGACAGATGGAAAATGGACATAAATGCGAGTAAATTATGTGCTACTTACGAGTAGCAAAAATCTTGTGTAGAAACTTTCATAAACTACATTTAAAGTTGAACACCAGTAACACTTGATCGCAAACTTCGTACTCAGGTAGATTTTCCAGCCAACGGCTTCCGAAGCACCAGATTCCAATTTAGTTCTTGTTACAGCTCGTCAGTAGTGTATATGCTTCCCACCCTCGTGAGTAGAACCCGGACGATGTTTTATTGAGACAACTTTGTTGACCAGTGCCTCACGGATCTCACATCAGTAATCTAAAATATAGCCTAACAGGTTTAATGGGATCGGAAACTTCAGCCTGTCTGGGAAGTCCTAATCGCAGGACTGTGGACTGAAATTTGCAGAAACTTTACTGTGCCTCCTTCCGAGACTCTCATGCAACGCGATCGTAACACACACGCAAAGATGTTTGCTTGTCCAAGTATAATTATTCAGTTGAGACGAATGTGAAGTCACTGACATAACAGCCAACCTGGTTACCTCATGTAAATGTGGCCGAAGTCCTATTCTTGGCCGGGGCAAAGTTACAACTCACTGGCGACCTCTAACAGGATCAAAACTTGAGTCTAATTTACCAACTAGAATTTACTAACTAGAATTGACTAACTAACTAACTAGAATTTACTAACTAGAAAGCTAAGACCGAATATAAGTGATACACAGCTTGAAGTTGATTAAACCTCCAAGTATACATCAGGAAGTGCTACGATTTCGACGAGGACCACCAAAGTTTTGTTAAAGCGTAGAATAATACCAACTGCTCATAACGCAATATAACCATCATTTTGTCGGTTTAAACGTATCCAACCTCATGCTCAAACATTTGGACT
The DNA here is from genome assembly GCA_014338405.1 of Paragonimus skrjabini miyazakii. Taxonomy (NCBI): domain Eukaryota; kingdom Metazoa; phylum Platyhelminthes; class Trematoda; order Plagiorchiida; family Troglotrematidae; genus Paragonimus; species Paragonimus skrjabini miyazakii. The sequence goes on from JTDE01001121.1 coordinate 55,473, forward strand.
GTTATTACCAAAACAGCTCATGTGGTTGTTTCCCCCAACTAATTTTGAATGCACATCGTACAAGTAGATATCATTTCCCTGATAATGCACACACCTGAGCCCCGGCTACATCAAGAGAAGCAAGTTATCTTACGAGTGTTCACATTGTACAGTGGTCTACTTTGTTCAACAGACAAAATAACCAACATGATGGATATATTAAGCCTTTTGATTGCACTGCACTTCTTCGGTCGCCATTTTTAGCTCTATACTGCTGAAATTACTCCACATTCCCAACATCTCATTAAACGGCAATGCTGGTTCTGTTAATTGGAAGAAACAGTGGTACTTTCAGCCAAACCGGCCTGAGAAACAATCGTTCTTTCGTATTTGTAAATGCCCTTTTTACCAGACACATAACTGATATATTTTCGGCACACTTTTGTCCATTTTTATACTTATAACCACGGTGGCAAGTCGTATTTGATGTCTTAACGCGCTTCGACGTATTATTATCTTTCACCGTACATTCTGAAAGGTAACACCGTACAGATAAGCACCCGTGTTCATTCACTATGTATCAGATACAGTTGATGTCTGAACCATCCTGTCTCGCAGTCACCCACACCCACAGATACACACATTATCTTGCTGATCGTTTAGGACTCTCAGTGGTCAAGAACACTCTCAAACCAAAAAGCTATCTGGTCCACTTACATTTGTTCATATTACTAGAGGTCTGCAGCGGGAATGACACAACTCATCGTGTCCGGACCGAGTGACACGAGATGAGCGGCACACGGTCTAACTGAAAGGATTTTGTCTCCGAGACTGGTACAGCTTCACCCAGAGAAGGAATTACAAGTCAAGGTTTGCTCTCACGTCAACCCATCCCCCCGTTACACACTGCAAGCTACCACTGGTTCAATTAATGATCCACAACAATCATCTCCAAGGTGCTATCAAGATTCTGATAAGCGCAAACACTTTGTAAATTTGGTCCTGTTAGCCAATCGCAACTCTAAGATGTTGACGCTTTCCGTGGCACTGTTAATCAGGCGTCACGCATCAGTCCTCTATTACTGAATGGTGCCGACGCAATCAATTTCGTTGCCGTGGCAACGAAGGGGTCTACCCAAACCTGATTACATCTATGTGACATTCGTTCATGTCATTGTTTTGTCGCCATGCCCCAAATCTATATAACGGAATGTTTTATGTAATCGACTGATAAGAACAAACGAAATGCTTGTGTCTCGCAATGTAAGTCTTCTTGCTGTTTTGATCAATTGGATCAAGGGAACTCAACTTTGCGAACTTTGTATGTAGTTGGTTATTTGCGTATATTCAGTACATTGCTAATCGCGTGGTATATGCATGTGTTTTCACCTTGTGGTTATAATAATATACAATATAAATTATATTATTTAATTATACATTATATATTACACCACTATATATATATATACATGTATTACACCAGACAGCCACTATGATCAAAATACTTGTGTGCAAGTTACCACCACATCCGTATGCGTGAGTGCATTTGGGAGGTCTCATGGATTTTCAGCTTATCAAGCTGACGTTTCACTTTAGAAGTTTGTGGATGGTTCAACTTGCTGAAACGTCAGTAGTAAGCATTAGTTAAGCGAAGCCCTAACTGAGAAGAAAAGCATCACCTGAAACGTCTCTGACATTTTGCGAGTTCTCATAAGAAATAAATACAACGTATACTCGTTTAATTCCAGCAATATATGAACAATTCAAAATGTGCTGTGGATAAGATGGATAGTCTACCAATGTTCAACCACCCTTGTTTTTAACAAGACAGGTAGGGACTGAGTTCACTCCACTGCATCCAGTGTTGCAGTCGATACCATTGCTATATATCTTGAAGTATGTGCTGTCTACGAGTGACCGTCGATTGAACATCAACCGTCTATGCAATACCGCTATGCAGTGATGTTTTCCATCAATCCCTTTTATGTAGTTTACATTTGAACGGTCAAGTTTATTCATAAATGGCAATGCCTCAATTGCATAAAAGAACATGGCTCAATATTTGATCCAGCAAGCGTTGTGGTGCCGACTGGGCGGTCTCGGTGCAAACCTTGACTGGCAGAGTTTAGCAACTCCAGATAGGGCCAACC
>JTDE01001121.1:66827-94108 GCA_014338405.1 Paragonimus skrjabini miyazakii
CTCCGAAAGACGCAGACATCCGTACTCGTTTGCTGAACAAGGTCGAGCAAGATCACACGACGACATTTCAGATGCTCACCACGGAATGCCATCGCCTAGTGAACCACAAACACGACGCTGCAATGGTCCAACGCGGCATTGGTGTCGTACATGCAGTACGTTCTGGCCCATTCACACACTGTTAGGGCAATGGTACGCGAACACAGAATCTTTCACGACATCCGGGCTCTGGTTCACTTCACGCAGGACTTAGCTCGCATCATCTGCGCTCATACGCCAAGAAGCCCCCTCCGTCCCCGTCCAGGCATCGCAGCGCCTGGCACTTTCATCGTGACTGTCCTCTCAGATGGCACCGTTGACCTCGGTGTGGTCAACTGGGGCACAAGGACGACTTTTGTCAATCCCGGCACACTGACAATGGTTCCTTTACCTCCAACTCGCGGTACAACCCCAAGTTCAAATCGAGGCCCAAATCCAAACCGGTTGACACATCCCTGAGCCTGCTGACTACTTTCCAAGTCAACGTTCTCGGTTGAAGAAAGTTCGTTTCGGTCATGTTAAATGGCTACCCAGTTCGATTGCAGTTGGACACTGCGCCGGATATTACAGTCATTTCGGAGAATCTTTGGAGAACACTTGGTTGACCTCCAGCGCCGGTGGCGGCCTTTTCCAACTGACTGGCCAATTGCAGTGCTGTGTCGCATTCCGAGGCACGATTGGCTAGAACAACCTGGCCTGCCTGATTTTCCAATTCGAGCAATCTGTAACCATGTGCGGTCACCTGCCGCACCACGCAATGCGACAACTGATATCGTACAACGGTTTGCGTCAGTTTTTTCAAGAAGGTCTGGGACGCTACTGTTAGACTCAAGCAATCCTGCATCTATCTCCATGATCACAAACCGTCTTCCGTCCGAAAAGACCTGTACCGTACGCTGCTTTGACATTTTTGGACGTAGAGCCCAAACACCTCGAGGAACAGGGTGTCCTCATTCCTGTGTCGTAATCTGATTGGGCGGCTCCAGCTGTCGTAGTCTAGAAGACCACTGGCTCGATTCGCATGTGTGCCGATTTATCAACTGGGCTCACTTCTGCCTTGAAATCGGACTGCTATCCACTTTTAATACCAGAAGACCTGTACACAACACTCAATGGCGGAACTTGTTTCGCCAAATTGGACCTTGCTGACGATTATCTACAAATCGAGGTCGCACCTGAGTCCCGTGAGTTGATCACTATCAACACCCACCGCGCGTTATTTCAATATACCAGACTCCCGTATGGTATCAAGACGGCTCCTGCGATTTTCTAGCAGATGATGGATACGCTCCTTACTGGTCTCTCCGGAGCAGCTGCATACTTGGACGACATCTTGATTGTCGGACGCACCCCGGACGAGTTGCAAAATCGAACTCATGCCCTCCTGGAGAGGATCCAGGAATACGGTTTTCGTTTGCGACCGAAGAAATGCCAGTCTTTTCCTCAATCCATCAAATACCTAGGTTTCATTTTCGATGCAGCTGGCCGTCATCCCGACCCTAAGAACATCTGGGCTACTCAACAGACGCCGTCACCCAAGGATGTCCCACCACTTCGTTCCTTCCCTGGGTTGATCAGTTAATACGGGGCATTTCTGTCTTCATTGCATAACGTCCGGGCTCCGCTCAATCGTCTGCTGGAGAAAGAATATCTTGGCACTGATTCACCGACTGTGAAGCCGCATTCGTTCAGCTGAAATCGATGGTAGTAGCAATGGGTGGTTGGGTTGCCCGGGATGATTCGTATTAATCGTGCATATTTCGTAGTCAGTTGTTCAGTATCGTTGAACGTCGTTCCGTTATCTACCGTTTCACCAATCGTTATTCTGTTGTCTGTTTACGCGCTTGTAGGTCGTATATCAAGTTACAACAGACAATTTAGACGCTCATCCTAGTTTGGCTTTATGTGTGCCAATGAGTGAATTGGTGTGTGAGGGTATTTGTAGGTACAAATTAAATATTTTCTTGGGTGATTGTAATCCATTGAGGTTGTACATAATTCTATGAGTCTGTCTGTATGGGTACTTTCCTGAGCCCAGTGGGTCTTCTAATTTTTCGTCTGTGAAAACTTTCAATAAGTACAAAATTATTTTAAAATGAGATCCGTAGGCTTGTATGTTCGTTTCCGGGTGTGGACGGGTTATTGAGGCAAACTCGGTGAGAAATATTTCAGAGTTGAGTGTTCCATCAAATGTTCTCAAAAGGTTCAGGTTTTTTTGCGTCTCTTCAGTCATGGCAGCATTATTTTCATGTCTGTTTGGTTTAGTAAACCTACTCACTCCCTTTTAATTGTTTGGATCAATACCCACCTCGTCCACTCGAAGGAAGAATGAGCGACAGTACTAGGCTACGGTAAGCATTCAAAACAGAGTGCACTACGCAAGATCCGATGTCGGCTAGAAGAAGTTTCCTGTTGAACGGCAGAGAAATTCCGGCGAATACGGTTTCTGTGGTTTCATAAATGGCTGTTGCCACCGTTGGGTTACGATAATAATGACCACGTGACGGGCTGAAATCGAAGCAAGAAAGAACGAAGTGTGTAATGATTTGAACTACTGCCAAGTAGCTTGTATGTACAACAAACGCGGTAGGCATGAGAATAGCGTGTTGTGAGAGACTAAGTGCGTGACAGACTATATATAACCCTACAGCAAGGCGTCGAATTACAGAAGTAGAGAAGCCGCTGGATAATTAAGGAACGGGGCATTGAGTCAGTAATGGTCATCTTTATAGATTACCGGTCATCAGCTCAGGAAGGATAACCATGTGATGTGCACGATTTGGGGTAGGAGGTATTGTCGTATAAAATGCACCTTCGTTTGTGAGTAGTATGTTTTGTACATTCGGGAACTGAAGGAGGGGTGACAGTTCCAGGAAGAATAGGGATCGAAAAAAACTATTGGAACGATGTGTATGCAATGGATAGGACGTGTTTTCAAGGCGAATGATGACATGCTGCTGCCCAACGGGTACAGATACAGATTAGCCATGCAAGTGAATTCTACCCGTTCGTTGTTCCATGATTTTACATAACTTTTGGGGGATTTCATGCAATAAACAACCTCCCAGGCACGGAGTCTTTGGCGGTGATGACAGTAGAAGTTGAGAAATAGTCACTGAGGCCAAACGTGAGTTGAATAGACTAAGTGAATTCTTGTGAGTCGGTGGGTGAATCTCCGGTAAGCTGGCTGGGAACGTCTTCATGTTTAATTTTTGACGAAACTGAGGGTGGCTTGGAGTTGTGGTCAACATAAGCAGGCCCTAGTCTATCAGTGCTTACCGAGTGGCGTATACTATTTGTATCGATGACTAAATATTTGTAGTCAATGAGTCTGAAAACACCATCGCATGGTGGCTGCAGTAACGTCTTCAACGGACCGGCGCAGATGACAGCAAAAGGGTAAGTGCACAGATAATGGTGGACTTGTTCTCGGTGGAACGTCTTCCGTGAACGTGGAGGGTAAATGTGTAGTAAGCGATTCTTTAGACGTGTAACGGATGTCGCATCGCGACTCAGAATTGCCAACGAATCAGCCAGAAGGTTTTCCGGAAGATAACTTACAACCATAGATGAGCTCCGCCAGGATCCACCCAACATCCTACTTTACAATTGCTAATAGGCCAAGAAAACTAATAAATAAGCGAATGAATCACTTGCCGATGTTGCCATTAAAGATAGTTCTATCATTTTTTTCGATGAGGGATGATAGGCGATGGTTATCACATCTACACATCCGAAGACAGTTTAGGTCAGGGAAAATGGTTTGTGTAAATTGAGACCCAGTTCCAGTACTGATTGTGGCCGGAACGCTGGAATTAGAAGTCTATGATTTTAGAAAACTACGTAAAACGGTTTTCGTCAACGTGTAGTTGAATTCATTGGCTATGGACCATCTCGTTAATCGGTCCACACGTGTCAGAAAATGTGTATAGGGTTGACAGTTGGAAGAGGGCTGACAATATCGAGATGGAAGTGTTTGATGCGTACGTCGGGTAAAACGAACGTTCCAGGCGTGGCGATAGTTGGACGGTGTTCTTAATCACGTTGGAATGCCAGACACTATTTAGTTGAGTTACGAATATCTTTACAAACACCTGGCTGAACGCATGATTGATTATCAGGCTTTATTCTGACGCCTCTGTTAGGGTGTGATACTGAATGGAGATATTTGAAATAACTTTAGGCCGTTGTGTATATAATAAGTGAAAATCCCCCCATAAATCATGTGAAATAACTTTTGTTTCGGTGAACAGAACTGTTTTCATTGAATTCTCATCTAAGGCTGATATAATTATATATCAAGTTAAGTAACAGTAAGGGAAGTTATTGATCAAAAATAGTACTAGGGTAAGGCGATTGGGTGAAACATAAACATGACTTAGTTGTGATTATGCTCCCAAGGAAGGTAGGTTTTAGGAAGTCAGTGTTAATTGAGGTGAGTTGGGGGACCGGATCTGATTGTCGCACGGATTGAGTGTGCGTGTTTGGCCAAGGTAGTCCCAAGATGTGAACGAACTGTTCTTGAACACACAAATCCGGTTGACGCAATAGGATTGCGACCGCCTCGGCTATAGACAAGATGCACCACTTGATCTTTCGTGACACGGCTGCCGGGGCATGGTAGACGATACGAAACGCTTTATCCTTGTATGTTTGTCGGTCACAGTCAACCAGGGGGGCCATAATGGGTGAGTTAATGTTCTTTGTTATTCCGGAACGAAGCCACGCCGGGCAGTGTTCGCGAATTCTTTCTGACAAACGCCTAGTGTTGCGACCAATATATGCTGAACCACAGAAACAGCCAAATGAATAAATAAAAAATGAGGGAGCATTGTTAAGCATATTATCTTTCAGATTAATTGGCACTGTCTGTTTTGAGTGGAACGTCACAACGAGACTTGCAGCACAGTAGGTACTGTCGATCGCATCAGTTCGTTGACGCGTTATCAGCTCGGTTGCTGCGTCCCCTTTGGACGGCAAAGTTATATAAATCATTTTTTTATCAACTGTGTTTACTTGGGTTTGCAGTGGCCTCTGTTGCGAGTTTTTGGTGATAAATTTCTCAGGATATGCACTACTAGAAAGGATGCACTGTAACACGCTCAGCTCTAATTCTATCGTATCTTCCGTACAGATTATTTTTGTTTCATTTGTTAAGCAGCGTACAACGCCCCGTTTCAACTTAATCGGCACATAGCTGAGGGAGTGTAGATATTGCCCACTCCAGGTTTTTTTAACATACACCGCTGTAACAATCCATTTGATCTGTATGTTAGTGCTACGTCCAAGAATGGCACGCGGTCACGTGTTTCTTGTTCCAAAGTGAACACGATGTTCTTATGTTCAGAAAATCTTATTTACATATCGTCGATACTAACTGGTTGTTCTAATGGTTTCGTCCAACTTATTATTTTCGAGCACGCTCATAAAAATACCAGCCAGCATCGGGCCTAATGGTGAGCACACAACTACCCCATCAATCTAACGATAAGGCTCAACATTGAATTGAAACCGAATGTTGCTAGTGCAGGACATTATTAACTCCTTCAGCTCAGTAACAGGTAGACCGACGTTAACATGGCGACTTTCGATATACTCACACAAAAGTGGTATTGTTTCGACCAGGGTGACATGGGCAAATAGGGATGAAACATCTAAGGATAGCATTTTCTTGTCGAAAACATTGAGTTTAGATATAGAATCAACGAATTCAGTTGTGTTTCTCAAAGTACCTTTGCTAACTTCTCTCTCAACCGGCTCCAGGATCTCCGCAAGCTATTGCGCAACAGCTTGATAGGGCGAGTTACACACGTCGAATATCAATCTTACCGGTACTTCGTCTTTGCGAATATTTGGTGGTCCGCACAGTCACGGGATACTGGTTCCTGCTGAACGGATGCGTTCGAATGCATGTGCACTAATGGCGTCAGTCTGTTTCAACTGTAGTAGACTCCTCGTGAACCCCTTTTCAATTGCCACTGTCTTATCTTCTCCGGACTTCTCTTTCTGAAATTTCGTTTTATCAGGCAAAAGACTCATCACTGTTTAAGTATAATCACCACTATTTAGCAGTACATTTCCGGTATGAGTAAGATACGGAGGATTGATATTTACCGATGTACATGTGGCACTTAAGTGAGCGGTTCAATTGTAGTAAAGGAAGGTCAAGTAGTTTCACAGAAGAATCGTCACGAAGTTGGCAGAGTTCTAGATCACTGGCCTTGAAGTTATCGAGGATGGGAAGGTCTGTGTCATTTGTGGATATTCCGTCGTTATCCGATGGTGACAAGGCGTGTGCGACAAAATCGCTGAGGCTGTCGATATAACGGATGTTATTGGTGAACTGCGGCATGAAATCCAGATACTATGCTTCTCTCGGGGAGTAATGTTTAAGAGGGAGACTGAAGGTAAACACAGATGGTTTGTGATCAGTAGGAGCGACAAAGTTGCGGCCCTCCAGAATATGTCGAAATTGTTGGATTGCATAATGAATGGCTGATAACTTGCTACCAAAAGTGCTGTAACGTGTTTGCGCTGGTTAGACTGTTTGCGAAAAAAGTGACAATGTTGCGTTGTAAAACAGCGTCAATGGCTGACTGAGATGCGACGATTCTCAAAATGAGCAGTCAGGGTTTTATCCCCCTTTAAATAACGCTGTGTGTTTACTTGAGATAAATTTACTATGGACTCGAACTGTCTGTCACTGAGGTCCTTAAGTCTTGTCCACGTACTGCCATTCACATACGCACTGTGTTAGTTAGTTCAAAACAACTGAATGAATAACAAGGTTTCTAAATTGGGTTCTGCCAAAACACCGTTGTTAACAGAAAACTATTATGAGGACTGACTACTCAGCTGAAAGTTGAATTTACGTTTAGCCATGTGAATGAGCACCTCTGGAGGCATAATTTTGTTTACACACTGAATATGGCTGTAATCGTTCCGAAAACAAGCGATAAATACTAAATGCTTAAGAAGTAAAGAATGAGATGGAGTGATAAAAAACAACAGTAACGTTTAACCTATTTCACTTCTAGTAGCGGTTTATACATATTTCAAGTTTGTGTCGAATAACATTTCGAAACTGTGATTTTTTTCGGTGTATTGAAACAAGCACTAAGAATATTTATATTGGGAATAAATAAGATAGGTCCATGAATGTTCCATAAATTCTTTCTATAAAAAAGCGTGGTACGGGCGGCCTTTCACACAAATTTTAATACGATTCGGCTAATACTATAGAGTGGTGATAATCCACACACAGAGTAGAAGAATGCTATAACATTTGCAAGCAGATGAAGGCTAAGAATTACCAAGCAAACAGCTGGTTATTTCGTGTTAAGCCACTCAACGTTTTGTACCATGTAGCGAAATGAGTAAACACATGCTGATTTACCACCTGAGTGCATTAACTTGGACAAGGGTCCATATCAAAGCCGATGTAGTTGGTGTAATTTTCTACAACCCAGAGATCAAAACTCGTGATAGATAATTATTGTAGATTATCCAAGCTTCAACTAAGTTCTCACACCAAGCGTAGATCTAGCAACGACTTGTCGACGGAGCTGTAAATAAACGGCTTCAAGATGAATCTGCCCAATAAGTTTGTGCGCCCCATGACAAGATTGTCAAACTGTTGCCTGATGGGGAGACTAGGTCAATTTCACGCTTTTCGTTTGGTTCCGGATGGTACTTTTTAATGAAGATTCCTTTTCTCTCAGATGCATCTCATAAAAGCTCTATGTCGAATGCGCTGTTTCGCATTTAAAGATCTTTATCCCCATGGTGCGATAAGTTGTGGTGTGGACTGAACGTTACATATGTTTGAATGATGCACAGGTCAAGGAATTCGTGAGATGATGATGAACATGCAACAACTAACCGTGGCGTTCTAAAGCCAGTTTGACCCTGACTAAGATGACGAGGGCAGGTACACTCCATTAAATTCTATTAGGCATGCATTGAAGGTTTGTGGTGTTTGAACAAATTTCGCAAACTTTTTAGTTGCTCTGTGTTATTCACATTGTTAAAAGGGGTTGATTGCTTCAATATAATTGAGAACTGAATTCAAGGAAGGCAGATAAACAAACGGAGTTGACATTATTTTTTGCAGAACAACACATTGGAGAGAGCAGATTTCAAACGGGCAAATTTAGCCTGTAATGAAACCGAGAAACTTACAGATAATTATTTAAAAAATTGCAGTGTGTATACGTTTAACGTAGCGTTTTATCATAAATCCACAAAATCTAGAAATAGGCCACGAAATGTTATAAACTTTGCTAGAATATGGAATTAACTGTTCCAAATAGTGTATACGTTTTATCCCATAGTTTTTTAAGTGTTCCCTATAACCAGACAAACTCCGACTGCTGCTTGTGTGCGAAAGATTTCAAGGCAAACAATCCAACTGTCATTGAACTGATTGTCTATTTTGGCTGCAAAAAACCGAAACTGTTTAGTTTAATTTCATTTGGCTGGTTTTCCAATTTAAAGCGTACTTACTAGTTGCAAGTTTTCCGTTAGTAATTTGTTATGATGTTTTGAATACAGGATATTCCAGGTTTACGGGTTTATGTGATTTTATAAGCGGGAAAAAGATCTTGCCTTGCACCAACCCATTTATGTGCATCTTGTAGAGAAATTACACTAAACGGTTTGTGGATGTATGAGAGTAGCTAATTTAAATAGAGAAAAGAATCTTTGAATGGAGCTGCTTGTGCGCAATCATGGAAGCAACATACTATGAATTACGTTGAACCAACAACGTTTCATCAAATGGGCACGTTTAATGACCGAGAGAAATGAGGTGAAACGATGACTCGACACCTGCAATGTTGGTTACCCCCCAACGTAATTGCTGATCAAGTAGAATTTCAAAACTTAATCGATCCAGCCGTGAGAACAATGTTGGGTAGTGTGTTTCAGTTATACCTACGCTTCAACTTACCTCTTCAACAGACCCGATTCAGCGATTAACTCCTACGAAATAACTGATTGTTTAGCGGGAGGAGAGGAATGGATGAAGTAAGATATGAAGTACTTCCAAGGTGAGAGTTAAATTTTCTCTGTAGCGCCTAGAATTCACTCAGAATATCTGTCAGTCCTTCTATCGATTCGACAAAATACTTCAGTATTCAAATCACTCAAACAGGACCCCCTCTTGTCACTTTTCCTGCCCATGATAGAGCTCGTTACAACATAACATAAAAACCAAGTCTTAAGACATTTGTTAAAAAGAGAACTCACTAACGTGAATAAATACATATGTGACTGACTGAATAAACGAGACCTACTACGGTATTCTTAATTACTCCATACGAGGCACTCTGTGTACACACTTTACCGATAATATTTTAATAGCGCAAATAGTTGACTTGTCTAGAATTTTATTTGCTGACAAAAAAACCAGGGTTGTTCAATCCATCCCTTCGTATCTCAGCTCTATGAGCTCAGCCACGTATCTGTGAAGTTATAAAGTGCGCATTTAACAACACAAGGAGTAAACAATTTTTAGTTGAACTTTCAGAGTTCCATATCCACGTCTAGCTTTCACCTGAGTAGAAAACAATGTTGGTTTGTATCAGCTTTCACAACAGCCTGTAAACCGTATGTTGCTGGGTAAATCCGTTTTCTTTTCATTTGCTAAAGTTGTATTCAATTTAGTGTAACTAAGCTAACTGTCTACGGTGCAGAATTCTGCATAGTTCATCACTAGAGCAGTGTAAATAACGTAGGAAAACAGACGGGTTTGATATTCACTTCGCAGTTTTAAACAGTTTAACCGTGAGAGATTTCAGAGATTGTTTTCTGCAGGGAATGCATTATGTATTTTTCTAATGCAAAACAAACTAAGACTTAGGTTTAATAAATAAATTGTAGTCCATTTGTAATACAACGCACTGGAAATGTAAGCAACGAAAAAACTAACTCATCGTCCCAGTGGTGTACAATATTCAGATTTTCCAGTGGGCAGTATGGTACGAACTGGAAGTGAAAAGCGAGAGCTGAAAATCGTGCTAACCTTCATTATTTACCAGACAGATAGCATCTAATAGAAGTTAGAAACAAATGTTCCATAGTTTCTTTACTGGGTGGCGGTCAGCTTTGAAATTAGACACTGTGGAAATTTTTCGAATCATAATAATTCGGAAAATGTTTAAAAGACTGAACATTCATTTCAACAGTGAAGTTTCTAAGTCTGCTTCGTACTTGAAGCATCAAAGGTCATTTTGTACTAAAGCAATCTGGAGATAACTCTCGCAATCCATTAGATAATCTTTCAGCTATCCAAGGAAAAATCTCGCGGACATATTTCCGAAGATTGTTTGAGGAATCTGAATGAACACATTTATTAGAAAAATTAAAAATAATAATAATAATAAATAAATAAATGAAAAATATAACATCGTTGTCCGTAAATACTAAAATATTCTGATAAACGTCAGCTGTACATCTCGCAACAGTGGTTACACTTGTCGCACCTCCACTGACTTTAATCAAACCCTGTCCTAAAAATGCACTATATCTGAATTAAGTCCTGTTAGAACTCGCTGATCATGCATACCTATGCTGCAGTTAGAAAGCAAACTCCTGCTACGCTCTCCTAAGGCATCCGCGTTGATTACTGGACGAGTACCATTACTTTTGGGCAAAACCTTAGATACTTTCGTTTGTATGCAATGCTGAGGCGTTCGAATTGGTATAAAATTTATATATTAACTGTCCTCCTATCTGCTGTTGATATTAATATATTTGTTGAAGTTAGTCTGGTATGTTTGTCTTTTTGTTTGGCACGATTCGTGGCACTGGGTTCCTTGAAGCATGTTTGAATTGTTTGTAGAAAATTTATCCTACATTTGCCTTTATCTTGTCGTTTGCTGCATGTAATGAACGAAGTTAATGAATTTTGTACTATGACTGTATGCTCAAAATATCCGTTTTTCCCCTTTATAAATACTTTTGCACACTCTTTTTTTCTTGGCACCGTTTGACATGGTCTCACTTTCATCTGCACCGGATTGTTTTAATGAGTGAGGTTTGTGTTGTCTGGCGCCACTGTGAATGCATTTTCTGCCAGATAATGTGAGTGCTCGATTAATTTTTATTTAAGATGAGAGAGTATTTTTAATGTACTTTTGTCAATCGTAACGCTTGTATTCCGACCCTTTCGATTGTCTTTTCTCACATCCATTTTTTCGGAAGGTATTCTCATTAACCCAACCCTCTGAATCAGCGGTATTGTAATCGTCGATTTTGCGTTACTGAATGGATTATCTTAAATTACCGGGAGCGATTCAATAATTTTGCTTACTACTTCTAATAAAGCCTAATTCGCAATAGTCCTTAGACTTGCTAAAAACAACAAGTGCACCACAGGTTGACTCCAACAAGTGCGGAACAGGAGCACACTGCAGGGCTCGGCTAAAACGCCCATATAAATGTTAGCTATATGATCCGTTACGAGGGATTTTCAATCTGAATCCCAAAACAATTTTACTGCTCATTACTATATTATAGTTAGTGTCTTTCCATTTACTCGGCTACCACGTATTTTTTAGAAACAGTACACCATACTGTTGACTTAGCGTGTTCCACGTTGAAACACTGGATATATATAGACATGTAAGCAAACATGGTATGACATACTGCAATACATTATTCCGTTAATATACTTACAGTGCATGCTCTAACGTCACGTAGCTACTGATCATAGTATACAAATTTTTATGTTTCATCGGTGATATACTTTTTGAAGACCACATTAAACAGTATTTTGCTAACCATGTTTGGAACAATCTTCCTATTGAGTAGATTAAACCAGCTACAGGAAAACTCCACTCTATAGAAAATAGTCCTTGATTTAATGCACGAATACTTCAAAACTCTGTCATGTGCACTATCCAAGTTGGACGTTTGAATAAATTATGTTATATGGCTGTGATTAGCAAAACATTTTGGATGAGGCTACCTTACGTCGAGATAATTATATTGCAGCTCGAAGGTTGAGTGTGATTGAAGGTATGTGTAGTATATTTGTTACAAACGGTACCATATGAACTAAGTCGGTTCATTTTCGTTTAGCAGCTTTTTTTGAGGGTGATTCTATATCGTACCGTGTTTTGCGTTATTATCGCGTTGTTCACCATTAGATAGAAATTAGAAACAAATGGTAGTTTTACAGAAACAATTGTTGTACTGTGCGTTGCACTGTGCGCCAGTGCGGACAGTATTCACACATATACGATCGTCAACCAATCCGAAGCACTTTATAAAATATTCACTAGTATAAAAAGCTTTGAGTTTTTAAATGAACTGTAATAACTACATTTGTGTCCGATGCAAAATTCTTTGTTTTTGTTGCTGTTGCTGTACTCTGTAAACTCAGCAAAGGCTAAATGGGGTAGGTAGCATTTTTGTCAGTAACCGTTAGCTAATGCAACAAATAACATATACACATAAACATACATATGTACGAATACGCTGATTTCTCTATTGAGACCATTCATAGGAAACATTCAGATTGATTGATCTGTGAATGTTTTGATAGGTCGTCAAATATACACTGTCACATATATCGCGTTATATCGGGAAATTGGCGGTTCTTCTGTGAAACGGTAGCTTGCAACCTGTAAGATATTGATAATTACAGGTTGTTGATGACTAGTTATTTACCACACAGAAGCCCATTCTGAGATGATAAAAAGTCTTTTTAAGACAAGAAAAGAACCAACTAATAAACTTAGTTGATGAACAGTTTTAACTTAACCTAAATTTATAGAACTGGCACAAATCGTAATCTAACTAACGGCATATTGTTTTATCCCTCCAATATCATAAATCTAGCCAAGGTTTTTCCAGAAACTCGATTCCAGTGGGTATGCATGTATACCGTCAATAACAGAAAATTGCGCGAACCTAACGTGGTGGTTTCTGCGTCTCTTTTCAAGATGATTAGGTCATGTGAGTTCTTCTCACAAAGGAATTTAGCTAAGAGTTCGTATACGGTAGCTTAGTCGTGACTAACATGAAGTCAATGGAATAGTGATCAACAAGCTTGTTTTATGAAAAATCACTATATTTCTCACCAACCGAAACTCTCCTGCAGTTGGGACATTCACACGTACTGAGGTTTCCGTTTGCTAACTGTCATTATTCTCTCGATCTGACGTCATATATTCACGATAAACCAGCGTGTGATTGCCCACAAGTGATTAATATTATGAGTAAATATATCCTGTCGGTTGTACCGCTCACAACAGGTGGTTTGCTCCCTTCGGTACTCATTATCTTTATCTATGGAACGTATTAATGTGACATGGATGCTGCTGGTGAACAGAGGTTATCACAAAACTATTAAATATTATGACTTGTCGTTGTTTTCATTTGAAGTAGGCGCATGACCGTACGTCATTTACGCAAAACCTAAACTCAAAGACCGGTGTAGACTAAAACATAAAGTGCAGTTTGTTCGACCACCACTAAGCAATCGAACGCTATGTTCACATGCCGTTTGCAATTGTCTAAATTAGTGTACTGTTTCAACAAGCGTGTGACTGTAGTGAACCTAGGGGAAAAGACCCAAGTGACGGTCGTCCTAATGATGTCGCAAGGTGAACAAACTGTTCTTGCGGAGGACTTTAGAACACTACGCATTCTGCAAAATTTCTATAGGTTCTGAAGTAGATTTCGTTATAAAGTGATTGTTTTAGCTAGCTGGTTCGCCGCAGGAGAGCACTGACCAGTTCACGCTACCTGTCCAGGTAACACATGAGACATAATCTCATTCGAATTCATAAAAATGCAAATGCAGAACAGCAAAACTTAAGGAGAAACAAAACAGTCATTTTTGAAAAAAACGTGTTAAGTAAGATTTATGGATATTCAGAAAACAACCACGAATAACTTTTGTTTTGCAATAACTGTGACAGCGTTCCTAGTCTTCGGTCCTTGTTTATGAATCGTCTTACCAACATGAGCTTCAACACGGCGGTTTGCAATACCACTATACCCTTCGAGTAATTTAGCAAATGGATTGCGACTTCTAGTTTATTCGCTCAAAACGCAATGTTGTAAATTAAGCGTGAATCGATATGGAATGTGTCATTTTTAACACTTCTTTTGTGAGAAATTTTCATGCTAAGCAACCAGTAGACTTTGTCGATTTTTAATGCGATAATCCCAATTCGAATCAGTTCAAAATTATTACTAATGAACTAATAACCTTTTCTAAACCTTCTCCGATGTTTTAAGTTATCCGCACCAGATTTAGTACTAATGACTTCAAACAGTTTAGGCGTCATGTTTAACATGTCATTGATAAATTGGTTGAGAATAACACAACGTTATGAGCAAGTTTCAATACTCTACGTTTCAACCACCTCGGGTGGCCTTCATCAGGAATGTTGTAATCGATTACAACTCTCCTGATGAAGGCCACCCGAGGTATTTAAAACGTAGAGTATTACAACTTGCTCATAACGTTGTATTACTCTCCAATATTATCTAATTACGCAAGAGCAAGGCCCGGATGGCTAAATAATAAACAGGAGGTTTTATCAAAAGGGCTGAGTTTATGTCTACGTGACAAGGAATTTACTGGAGGTTCCACAAGAACTGACAATTCAAGAGCTAAGTGAACTTTCCAAGCACGTTGAGCAGGTCACTTTCAAGCCTTAAAGTGGGCTCATAGCAATATTACCGTAATGCATCTAACTCTCCATATCAAACGCACAAGCACTGCACGGAGGTCAACGACAACTGTATCATTCGAGTATGCTTATATTGTTTATGTAGCATTGCATATATGTCACCCATACGCGTTAAATCTCATAGTGTAGTATATAAAAGCGTTTACACGTCCCGTTTCCAAAACTAACTGGAGTGATCCGTAAAGTCCTATTTAATTACACATTGATGGTGGCTCCTCATCTGCAGTATTGAAGTTCGCCAATAAACCATGCTAATTTTAAAACGAAAATGCGAGCGATCACAAGCGTTTTGAGTAAAATTAAAAATTACAAACGTCATAAGTAATGTCTATTATACTGTTTATGTACCTACAAGTTATTGTTGTTACGTTCAACTCTGACTAAAGTTGACATCATACCACATCAACTTTTGATCAGTCTTACACTGATCAATAGGAAACCATCCATTTGATAAGTACAAAAGTTCAAGTTTCTCTTCATTTGCTACAAATGAAAGACAGATAGTGTGACAAAAGCGTGTCATTAAAAACTATTGGTGATTGGTCAGAGATCTTGGTTGATATAAAATGCGCATTGTCCGCTTTTAACCCCACATTTCGTAATTAATTCGACTGCTGAGTCATTGTTTTCAAAGCAATAGCGTTAGGCTTGAGTCTGTCTTTCTGTTAATGTTCGTCATTAATACAGCTCCTTGACACAACCCGGGAATGAACTGCCGACCATGAGCCCGTAGGCCCAGTTTAAATTAACATCCTGTGATGCAACAGCATTGCTGATGAACTCTGACATGAACGAATTTCGAAGCAAGCACTAGTTTTTTCTGAAACCCTTATTGTAAACGGGTCTATACGAACAAATGTGAACGGTGTTTAACTTATACTATCAACTGATACTTATTTCCCATTCATGACTAATAACAATCTGTTATTTAGTTGTGACCTTATTCACGGCAATCGGTGAGTTGTTCAACCGAATGCAACGCATTAATTCTTGATTATTTCCAACTTCAACTTCAGGCGCTTTACAAGATACCCCTTTCTTGAGTAAGTCGTTGATATGATTGTCCTATATTGCATCCTTATCTAATAAAGTATGTTTTACCTTCTTGCGGTTTCACCAGTTACCTTGATCTCACAGTGTAGCGGGTCTTCTTGTGAAGCTTAAATACGCACTGACGTCGGTATTTTCTATGTAGAGGTGAGTTTAAGAATACTGTAGACCCTTACGTAAGACAGTTATATATCAGTGACTAAGTAACAGACCAAATAGTCCGGTTCACGTAATTAGACAATGTGATGGCTTCGATTTGAGACAAGAAGAGATCGATTAGGAGTATGGAGCATAAGGTATAAACAAACCACAGCAATAAAACCAATTTTGGTTCCAAAACTATGGCGCTGTTAGCTGAGGCTGTGATAGAATAGAGCTGTCCGTTAAATTGAGCAAAAACCGAAACAACTTTGCCAATCACCAACAATTATCAAAACTGGGCATCACAATGTGTGCCGCCGATTTTAACACTCATAATTTTGGTTTACTAATCGTCGGTTGAATACAAAATGAGTACAGTGTTTGCCAAGTTGACTCCACTAACATTTTCTGCGGAGCCCTGCCATCAACTTTTTAGCCAACTCAGGTTTCAAAGCAATTATCTGGTGCCTTTGAACCTCACCTGCACGACAATCATCAGAAATTTTCATCCGTTATCAGGTCAGTAAAATAAAATTACAACTGAGGAGTATTTATCCTGTTGTCAAATGGAGTTTGCAGGTGTGGCTTTCATCGTAACGGTAGGCAGACTGTTCGTAGAGTGTTTCTATTATCTCTGTCGTTATTGGGAGTTTTCTAGTCACGGGGAAACGATGTCTAATGAAGGCATGTCTAGCTAAAATCTAACACTGGAAAACAAACAATTGCATTTTTTGTGATCAGGCCTGCATGTGTTACCGGATGATTGATTAATCACTTTCGAGTTATATCGTGTGAATCGATTTATTCTTCGCCACTCAGCCAGTCACAACCAACTTGAACCCATAGTGTCAACACATCTGTTTATTATTACACACGCTTAGCTAGTCTCAGAATTCATGCTGTGTGTAAACAACTTGAGTCAGCAAAAACTCACGTAGTCTGTACTTTAGGTTAACCAGTTCTCTTCACCAACCGGTATGTACTGGTCCAACTGCGCTCGTTCGTATTCTCAACAACACATCAACCCAGTGGCTTTTCCGGAGAGAACGAAATGCTGTTATTTTTACCGAGTTCTGTGCCACGAATATGGCATGTAATAATCGTGATATTATTATCGAAGTCATTCGGAAAATCAAATTAGTCCCCAATAAACAGACTGTTCTAATAGGTATTGGTACTATTATCATGGTTTGGCTATATAGGCAAAACATAATTATATGATGCTTTCAAGTGCATAGTTAATAACTGACTGTTTGGCTTCACTTGATTTTAGTTGTCGGTCTTGAAGGCCTCATCGTAAGAAATGGTTTCAAATTGCCATGGACAACAAATCATAAACTTATGGAATCTCGGGAATACAAAAGCGTGCGGTTTGACATTGAGGAGCAAGTGAGTAAACTGTAGAGAATGATTACCTACGGAACCGCTTGCAATAGAATGACGCGGTTTAGAAAAGGAGTCGCCTGTTATGTTTTAGGATTCATTGTAAAGCAGTCGTTTTGCTTAATCATGTGACCACTTATTCCAACTCGCTTGGTGAAATATCGCTTATGCCAACACAGTTTCTACAATTGACAGCAGGCAACAAACGTTGCTCAAAGGTCAAACGAACTTCATTGAAATTTATCTATCCCTTCACTAACGTATCTAACAACTATATTTCCAGAAGCAGCATGTCTGACTGTTAGCGAAACGTCCGTAATCTAAAATCCAGGAGTCATTCAAAAATTCCGGCCGATGGTAGACACGTCCGTCACTTCAAAATTTTTGGAGTAAAATCATTAGATAATACCATTTTGAACATTAATCGTACAAAGAATTCCAATTTTTCTCACGATAAATTACACTTCTCACCTGATCTTTCGTTTATTTGGTTTTTACAATTAATAACTCTGAGCAGAAATGAGGAAAAGATTGAACTATGCTTTGTGAATAATGACGTAACATACAGCAGAGAGCTTTTGTCTACATATCTATCGGATACTGCCGGTGAACAATCTCTTTTTTCATCTACTCAAAATAATTATATTGAGAGGTCATGGTTTAATCGGTTAAGTAAACAGAAATCGTCTGATGTAGACATCAAGTTGGACGCCAACAATCCTTTTCTTTGTCCGGCTACATTTCGAATATACTGATTACAGTTTGTTTACAGTTTACATATCAGTGCTATTTTGTCTGAATTTAAATGAGCCCTGAAAAATGACCAGGTAAACTGAATGTCTCTCCAACGCCAATTTTATTTCAAGAGGTTGATTTCCATTCCTTAGTAGCCCTTGCTTTGTGCTTGACGCTTTACTAGTTGGTTTACTTTCTATTGTTAAAGAAAAGATTTACAAACCATGCAATCTGCTTAGTTCATTTCACAGAAGTTTTACTAGAGTAAAGTAGCCACCTCTTTATTTTTTCTGTATCAGCTCCCTAGCTACACCTTAGCCTTTGAGAAATCGTTTTATTCCTGCATGCAATCTGCTGCAATGTTTTTACAGTTCATATAATTTTGCCAGCATTTCTTAAAACAATACTACATGTTTGAAAAGAACAAATGAATGTACTTAGTAGTGGATGGATGTTTCCCTACAACCATAGAGGGTCTTCTGTTCTATGTACCATATTGTTGGCAGAAGCTTTGTGAAGAGAGATTGGTTTCTACTTCTGCTAATATCTATTTGTTTGATCAGTCTCAATCCACTTCAACATCTTCACCTTGTGAGAACCATAGTCTTCTATTGTTCTCTACAAGGTTCCACAATACTTCGGCAACTTTCTGTTTGTTAGTTAACTGGAAATCATTTTTAAAGCAGTATTTCAACTGAAAGCTTTTAACAGGTTAGAGGGACATTCTCGGATATATACTTCTAACACGTTTGGAGAAGACTCGTGTTGAATCCTCATCATTTTGTACACCTCGTTTATTAATACCTGATAGGTCGAAATGTTTAAAAATCGAATAATTTTAAGTTTAATTTAGCCGGGCTTAGAAGGTGGCATATATCAAATGTGAGAAATCAGTGGCGCAGTGTTTACCGTGATTGGTTCACGGAAACGTGAATGAAATTTCAATTACCGACAGACATAAACACAGAAGAACCCGTGTCTAGTGCTTCTTTTGGAAAGGGGTTACTTTGAAATTCTTCGGGAAAACAATCGGTTTTCAAACCACACCTCAAACCACGAATTAATTATCACGCCTACTGCATTATTAATGTAAAAACACCACTACGGACCAATGGAACCAAAATGTGTTAAATTGCCTCTACCTGTGCCAATATCTTTTAGTGTAAATACTTGTCGTTTGTATGCACATTTCCCCCTTATTGCCATTTGGATGTATGTAAACAGGCAATAAGTACAACGCTTCATACCGAATCTGATGCGAAAACCTCAACTTGATTCCATGTGTATTTACAACGTGAGGTCTCGTCATACATATGTAACAAAAGCATGATATCACAATCTAAGCTGACATGATGATTTTTAAAAAAATTGTGGTGGAAACCTTATGTTGTTTAGGAATAATTTGTTGCACCCTCAACGTTTATCTGATTTCTTGCTTTGTTCTTTTTGAACGGAATTTTACGATAATTCCCCTACTTTTTGTCAACGATTGTTAACAAATAATCCTGTTATTTGTTGCTTTCATTGCAATTTGTTCATCCACAAAAGCTTGAGGTTATTTTAAGCTATTATGCTGATATTTACGACAGTATGATTCACGGTAATGATGTTGCACAAAGTTCGATTTTTTCGCATTTTTCAAAACATATTTCATTCAGAAAAATTAAAAGGGATACATGATCTCAGAATTCATGAGTATTTCTGAAAATTTTGCTCAGAGTTGCCAAAAATACTCAGAATGAGGACACCAAGATGCCCATTTGAAGAACAAAACTGGAGCTCTAACATTAAACGCCAATTATCCGGTAATTTTGTTCACTGGGAACATATGTTAGAATGCTGCAGATCCTGTTTACTAAAGAAGGTTAATACGTGTGTTCACTCTATGGAAATGTCAGGATTAGACCTTGCATAATCGAAACGTAAAAGTAAATCTGAGGGTAGTTTGCTGAAGAACTAACCTAGCTTCTCACTACTGTTTCGGAGCCACATTTGTTTCACGCATAGAGTGCACTTCCGGGAACTCACATTTAGCCATCACGACCGCATAAGGTGTGCGGACCCACAGATGTACGGCGACAAAATCGAAGGATGTGGCTAGCGCATTTTTATCCGATTCGCTTTGTCTCCGTCCTCGGTCCACTCAAATAGTCTCAACCACTGCAAAGATCGTGGGTAAGACGCTACTTGTATAGAGCCGTACGATAATCAATAGTTGAGTAGTGTGATTTTCAAAGGAACATGTCCAGATGAACTACAGCCTTTTCGCAAAATGTCGTTTACTGTGTCGATGTACCAAATGAAAAATGGCTAGCAGTTACTTTGAAAACTAAAACCGCATTTCAAAAAGTGCCACAAACTTGCATAATCTTGAATAAACAGAATTTTTCGGGATGTTCCTCCTTACTGCAACACCGTTTTCAGGCCGTTATAGGTTCACCCAGATTCAGCAAGTCTGTCCACAGCTATACACTGTCGATACCGCTTCTAGAATATACACCGTTCACATCACTCTGAATGAACTAATAAATCTTGGATGACATCACTTTTGCACAGTTGATGTTTTCATATTAAACCTCGCATTGTTCCTTTAATATTGCGATGGCGTTCCATAGACCAATAAGTCAACAATATCTGGTTCTCTGATGTTGAGTGTACAAACATAAACTGCCGAGTTTACGCTCGTTTGTGAAAACCCCCTCTTAAATTAGCCGTTAACGAACACGTAGCTTGAACCGGCCGCGAAGTTTAATGGTGACCTGATTATGCACGTTCACGAAATTTCATCAAACAAAGTGTGCTGCAGGAATAACAGGACTATACTTTCGTGGAAACGTTGAGAAAATGAATGTCCATGTTGTATATCAAAAGCGCACTAGAAATGAACGCAAGGCTTCACCAATCATACGGAATCACTTTACCACATAAACTGGCTGAATTCATACAAAGAATGCCTTCAAAAGTAAAGAACTAATTGCAGCCAGTTGATAAAATGGATGTTTCATGGAGCATAGAATGCAACGACTAAGAACACATTACGTCAGCCAGACTGGACAGCAATTATCTACAAAAGTAAACAGGTAAGTTTACACAACATCCAGTACTCTAACTGCTGTGTTCACTTTCGATCTAACTAAAACATAGTCTACGTGATCATTGTCAACAAAATTAGCAAAAATACGTTTCTATTTGAAAACTCACGGTACATGAAAGTAGTCATGCTGGCTGTCGCTGTTACTGCAGTTTCAAAATCACGTTGGTGTTCCATTAAGTTCACAGGAACGAGTTCAGGATGTCTATAGATATTATGTGCATACATGATTGGTTGTAGCCCTGGGACGAAATTTATAAATTCTTATTCTATCCTTCAGTATTTATAATAGCAGATATAATAGTATGTCAAATTTTCTTAAAGTTGTTCATCTTTTATCTCTGTGTGCAACTCAACTACAAATCCACACATAAAACAAAAACCAGTGGTATATTAACAGGTTGAACCTCACTCTAATCTGATCGCAGTCTTTGCATTGGGATAGACTTTCTAGCCGGCCTTTAAAGAAAAGAAGCATTAGATTCGAGTTTTGCTCTCATTACAGCCCGTCATTACCGCATATTCATCCTACCGTCGTGATTAGAACTCCATCCAGGTTTTCTTGTGGCAACCATGGTGAACAATCTGCCACTGACCTCATAACACACAATCAAATGTGAGCGATGGTCACATTAACATTAACCAAATCCCCGGCGGCTTATCGGTATATTGACAGCTTTATTGCATAAAGAAAGGGTTATTGATTCTCGCTTATCACGAGACCAACAACAACTACCATTGTCCATCAAGAACGGATAACCAAAAGCGCACAGAACCTACTAGTGGTTTCTTGATGGTACTAACAACCCCAGACATATCGTGTCTAACCCTTGTTTTCATGAGCCAAAATATTGCAGTTCATGCATGGGCTACATCTTGAAATTGAAAAAGTTAGCAGGCTAAAAACATCCAACATGTTTTGTTAGTCAACTCACAAATAACAAAGTCTCAAATTAATGGTGCTCTAATTACTGACATTTTGGAAAAATACAATAATTATTAGCAATCGATACAAAGAGAATGTTTTCAGTAGTCATATGTAATGTTAGTGAGAAAAGTAGTTTTATGCAAACGGTAAAGTACTAGCGGATAACAGGACAACAGAACAACCATAGGATATCCATTTAGAACAAAAAGGCATTCGGAACCTAAAAAATTGCTAACGAATTCTGGGAGATTTCTAAAGTCTCCTAGTCTCGAATGATTTGCATTTTCAAGCAACATAAGATCTGAAAACAAGATTTTTCTCGGTAGTTTCCTTAAGCACTATTTGTTTCTAAAAGATATAGTTTTACCTGGCAACAATCACGTTGACCGCCGCGTCGACGATTTCACATTAAGCGTGACCGCATTATTGAACATGAACGTCCAGCCATTTTTGATTGTGACTAAAGAGCAAATTATCTGATCGTCTCTAACGAGGAGTAAGTTACTGCCTGTTACCTTCAACCGATAGCCCTTCAGTTGGGACTGCTAACTTAGATCTGAATCCTCGAATACACTGAACTGAATAAACATAAAACAATAGCAAATTTGTGCACTTAACTGTTTCATTTTTAGATAGGCTGGGCGCCAACCCCACCTGGATGTTAAAGACCTACTCAGATTAGAACAATGTTCAAATTCAAACTAGTAAAATTTCCCTACTGCACAATAATATAGCAAACGTTCATACCGTGAGACGACGTTAAGCACTTTCGACATATGCTACACAAAACCACTCTTGAAATGCAACATGAATAATAGACCAAACTGAGATATTCACCGGTACTCTTTGTTACACTGCGAAAACGCAACACAACTGACCTTCCGTTTGTTTGTTTGCACATCGTTCAATATGAAAACGATATTTTAATTGTGATAATATTTCGTAACGCCACATTGGCTTACCAGACTCGGGCCACCCTCTTGTCGATATTAACTGACTGGAATCACGAAGGTTGACGTTAGGAAAGTAATGATAATGTTTTCAACCTGAAATCCACTTAAATCGGTCTCATTCATTTTTATCGGCTCATCAAGACTAACATATGCACCGACAGTCTCCAAGTACCAGCATCCATAGACCCACCGCACAAGTCAAAAGGGCTTCAGAAGAAGCGAGTGGAGCAGTTCGTATTAAAAAATTCTTCACATGGTTACCAGTTCCTAAGGTAACTGGGACAATGTCCAATTTCGGGAAATTTGAGTTTGTGAAGGTATGACGCATAATTTCTTCTACATACAAATGGTGAACTCTGTGAAGGCCAGAGAAGAGGCAGTCTGAAAACTCGTTTTTATAGATCTCTCACCCTTCCTTATGTGGTCATCATTCAATATTTTTAGTAAGGCGCAGTAGGGGTATCAGTGTACGTGGTACGAAGACACTGTTTGCGATAAATTAGTGTTATCAATCCTAACTTGTAAAGAAGGTGAAGATGAGGAGATTTCCAGTGTTTAATGTTATTTAGGTCCCTCTTTATTGGATGATTGGGAGACTGTCTTAAAAGTATAGCTTTCTATCTAAGCTGCGTGGTATATAGTTAACTGTCTCTCAGGAACACTAGTTAAACTTGCGTTGTTGTATAACATACAGCTTCGTTTCCGAGTAGTATAGTATAAATATGTGGGAAATAAAAGGCAAGTATCAACGCCAGGAAGACGGTGGACCAGAACGACGATGAACTGCTGCTCAATGTTTGTGAATACATGTCAACCGTGCAAGTGCAATGAACAACTTCGCGAGCCAAGCGTCTTTTGCGCTCACAATAGCGTCAGTGATTTTAAGGATCATTTAGCGCTCACGATCACGAACTTTTTGTTGATAGCAATCATCAGATTTGCAATCTCAAAACTTCTGAACTGTATTCACCAAATTTAGAATAACTGTCAAGGGTCATTTTTGTAACCTATTATTCGAACGGTACTACCATCTCGTCGATATATACAGCTTGTCTAACTATGGTAAAATTGCCGTTAACTTCAATGTGCAATACTAATATATTCAATAATTGTTTACTAAATGATCCCCTTTTGCCTTCCACCGCTGTACACATAAAAGTTGCTTACTCAATACAAGCGAAGTGGACTTCTCAGTGCACTCTACTCGCTCGAAATAAACGGTTTAGACAAACGCAATGATTCTTTATACGCTTACGTTACCGTGTCGTTTAAGAAGTGGAGCTTACCGCGACCGTTCTCCAAAAGTCAATTTGTGGCAAATGTTTTGATGGTTGTGGACCGACAGCCAAACCCTACCGGTTTTGAAGACATACAATTCTCATGTGAGTTCTGGCGTTTTATCGAGCAACCTTTGTACCCCACACCAGTTCCGGTAGCTAGGAATATCACAAGACCACTAACAGAGTGTATTCTGACATACTCCGAATTTGCAGATAGTTCAAAATTGATTCATTTCAATCTGATCAACATACGGTCACAGGGAAATGCTTTGAACCGATTGTACTAGTACTTAACATGTTGACTAGAATTAACTATAATCCTCTCATGAATTATACAGATTAGTCATATATTCCAAAATTCTTGGACTTGCTCATAATGTTCTCATTAGCGCTATTTCATTTCTCCTAAACGGTAACCATTCTGTTTAGATATGACCATTTTCACAAGTACATACACAACTCAATAGGTCTTTTTTTACAAAATGTTTACAAATTTTCAGATATGGCGGATGTTACTGGACTGAAATATAACGGTAAGTTCACAAGAATCTCTTTTGTTAGACTCAAACACATGATACATATTTTTTTATGCTATATAGTCAGTATAACTCCTCGATCTGTTTTGAAGTCCGGATTTCTTTGCGATGTGTCAACAAACACAGTATCTGTGTGGGATACATCAGATTAGACGCAGTCAACAATGTAGTATATTCTTCGCAGATTTTCACTTAAAACCAATGGGTTATCCAGCGTTATGACACGCATAATTTGCCATGTGTATTGCTGTACTAAGCACAGTCCTTAAAACAGCCAACCGTATATTTCCAGATTACTAGTGAGTAGTAGGATATGCACTACTGATGAGCTCTAATGGGAGCAAAACTCGAGTCTAGTGTTTCTTTCCGAAAAAGGGTCTACTGGAAAATCTATGGGAATGCAACAGTTGCGATCAATTGTGGGTGATTTTCAATCTATAATCCCAGATTAGTTAAATGAATGTTTGTTTCTGGCTTCCGTTCGGGCCAACGACAACAGGCAGTGTCCAAACATAGCGGACATATCAGAACGCAAAAAACTCACCGAGTGATACCCTTGAAAAATGTGATCGTTTTCTGCTACGACCGTGAACAATTGAATACAATATTGTTCAGGAAGACATATAATCCGCCGTGTACATCGCATTTCACACCGGAATAGAAGTGCTCTGAGCATTGATTAACTTTTGCTACAGTGGGTGGCTAGATTTGCACTTTTGACAGTGGGCTGTCTCTTGAGTCTGTCTGAATAAGAAGGCTGTAATGTGAAATAACTGATGTGTAAGTAATCAAGTAACCAAACCTCAGACATACTGCTAGTCAGAATATACATTTCCGACTTGCTGCTCAGGCGTGATTAAGTAGAACATCAACCGTAAAATCTACGCCATCACTGTGAAGTCCAAGTCAGTCGTCGTAACATCTAGGAGAAACTATAGCACACCAGAATTCGAGCACCTACACATAGTTCGAAGCCCTGGCAATTATCTAAATGGGAAGCACACCGTGGCCTCTTTGTATACTTGACGGGCTACCAGGATTCACGATTTTTCTACGGAGTTTAAGATAGAGTTACAGGCCAGCAAGTCCAAAATCCTCATTCTTGTTGAAGGTGGCAACTGCATCTTGTTTTACACTGCATAAACCAGGACGTTATTTATCCCGTAACTGGGAACAAGTGTGTGAAGCACACTTTCTCGTTCCAAATACCACATTAGTTTTATACGTTACAATAAGTATAGTTCGTTCTACATTCCCCATCGTCACTGAAACAAACGAAAAACCATTGATGAGTTCAAGAAATATGAGCTTTAGTCGTAGTAAGCAATTCTGGATCTGTTGATAAATCAACGAACTAGTTTCATTCATCCAGTTAGACTTCAACCGTGAAGTCTTGTTTCCAGTCTACTACACTGCTGTTCTGGAAACAGGTGGGTTATATGTTGAAGGAATCACCGTATCGCTCCTTGTTGCGGTGGAAGTTAATCACAGTTTGACCCGCTTCGTTGATTTTAGTGTTCGGCCCCTTCGTTCTACCTGCATAAATATTTCACAACATCATCTTCAGTCCTCTAGAGTCTCTTAGTAATCTTTCGTAACACCACGTACCAGATTCTTCCTTTAGTTCCATTTGGAGAAATTATCTTCCCGCTCAAGCAAAACGAAGGGTTAATCTTATGTAGCCTGGTCACATGATAAGTAAGGAATCCGCAGACTGTGTTCACAATGTGACCCAACAACAAATTGGTGATGGACGGCACGTTATCACAAATATTAAAATTTATATAGCCAGTTTATTTCTGGGTAGCGATTTTATCTATAAATACCGTAGCGATATGGGAGGACCGGATAATTTGATCGTAATCATTTTCTAAAATTGCGGGCCGAATTTCTCTAAGAAAGCCATTCAAACAAAATTCGGCGAAATACCCTGCAGTGACATTTGGTAGTTTTTCAAGAAACACGAAAGTTTCGAAACGTGGATTGGGCGGATATTGTTAAAAATCGTGCTGCAGTATAATTTTTCCAGGTTAGTAAATATTAATTGAATATAAGTTATCGAAAACAATTATTTGTGTTTATGTGGCTTTTGAAACTGGTTTCATTCACTACTGTTAAATTGACATGAGAAACATTTGATTGTTCGGAAATTAATGGCTGAGGTTGAAATCCATCTTTGAACTCAACAAATGTTAGATAAATTTGAAACACTGAGTTCCCTTTAACCACTTCATTAGAGCAGAAAGAAGACATATATTGCGATATGTTAACATTTCATTTACTCTCATCAGTCGCAAACGTAAAACATGCAAGTTATATACATCATACAAATAAGGACAGACACGGAGTAGACAAGCATACAAGCACACCAAGTATTATGTAATCACGACCAATATACTATTGCGCAATCGAAACCCGAAGCTACTAGGTTTCT
>JTDE01001121.1:95939-109379 GCA_014338405.1 Paragonimus skrjabini miyazakii
TACTTCGTTCGGCAAACCTTGTCTGTCCTTATTTGTATGATGTATATAACTTGCATGTTTTACGTTTGCGACTGATGAGAGTAAATGAAATGTTAACATATCGCAATATATGTCTTCTTTCTGCTCTAATGAAATGTTAGATAGTTAATTTGTAGGGTATACCATTTTTCGGTTACACTTAGAATAGAGGTAAAGAAACGAAGTGTCACGAAAGTGATTAGCTTACAAAAATGTTACGTTCGAAAATGGAAGCATGCTTACAGTCACAGATCTTTTGTGGTCTACAAGTTAAGGATGGAAAAACATCGGAAGGTTATAATTCGTCAATGGATTCTGTTGTGGCCTTAAAATTTGGTAGTGAATGCTAGATGAGATAGAATTTAACTGCGAGTGAGCTGTGCTCAGTTGAGACGTTTATTTTAGAGAAGGACCTCTTCAGTGTTTTTCCCAGTTAATGAAAGACCCAGTGCGGAACTGCTTTCCCTCTCCATCTGAAGTAAAAATCGACCAGATAGAGACAAGTCGTCTAGATATTTGTATTTTCGCTGATGTGGTTCTCCTAGTGGACTATGCACGAACAAGGTCAGGTTACCTGGGAGTTTCGAATGATGGGGCAATTTTCGAAGCGTAGCCATTGATTATACAGGCGCGAGCCATTATGACGACATTCCATCTTTTAGTACAAGGTAACTCCTACAGCAAAGACGATTTCCCAGTAGTCCGCAAAGTGTATATTGAAATCCCCAGTTATAAAAAGCAGTTAGCGAAAATAAACATCCAGGTCTTCGGTGCAAAAGTTGACATTTTTATCACCCGAACTTACGACACTGTGAACTGATTTATGTTCTGTACACCTATAACATTACCGGATTTGAGCCGGCGGTATGCCCTCGAAGGTAATGAGCTTGACAGGATAGTGTCTATGGATACTACAGAACGAATATTAATCTAACTAGATAACTCATCAAATGGTGATCGATCCAGAGGTGGTTGATATGCATTGTTGAACTGTTCCCGACTGACGGAATGCTACCTTGACAAAAGTTCAAAAAGCCAACTTGACACAAACTTGGAATAACCACCAGCATTGAGGTCATCGCGAAGCAGATTACTTTGTTAGTTACACTGTGAAGCCAAGTCAAACGATTTCTTTATTCTGATTTACGATAGCAGCAAAAGCGGGAACACAAACATTTTCAGATGTGGACGAGTATTTCGACTTTTGGACTCAAATTCAACATTGTCTTAGTGGTTAACCAGTTAGGCAACGCGACCGCTGAAAGCGTTTATCGGAATAAGAATGAAGGGCGATGTTTGACTAAATTGGCTGCCAGGTCGCTTCGGAATGGAAGTTGTAGTAACGATGGCTACTACTCAGCGATCGAAAAGTTTCGCTGGCTTGTAGGAGAAATATCAGAGTTTTTCATAGCCAAATGTCTGACATTTGTTCGGTCAAAGAATACAAGCAGTGGAATTCAACTTTCCTTTTAGGACGTCAACGACACAGGTAAATTTTGTAGCACTCGTTAGACAGCAAATCAGTGTTCGCTGGTTTCTAGAGGCGGGAAGTAGTGTAAACGCGTATACTGAACAATATAAATTTGTTGCGGCAGGTATATATTGTAGCCGATTCTTTTTCGTACTCCTTCAACACTGAACCAACAAAACAAAGCATTCCATTCAGTTCCATCTGTGAGGTGAATATGCTTATATGGGATCCAAGTAACTTGCTTTTTCTACGTATAGTAATCGCAGTTTAGGACAGCATAAAAAGACATCAACGACATGACAGTAGTACAAGTAGACTTCAAATGTGTTTCGGTGTGTAGCCCTTGTGATTCTTTCTGAAGAATTTCGTCAAGAGTGAATTTATAATTTTTTCATTGTTAACGCATTCATTTATCTGTAGATCACAATGTAGAAGTATATCCGAAGTTTGAGAACACAAAATTAGAGTGATTACTTTTGTTTTGCAAGTGACGAACACAATCTCTCTTCCGTTATTTGATATAATCATCTACGTTTTGAATTATTTCTTGTGATCGAGTGTTGGTGACCAGTGAGAACATATCCACAAATCACATCTTGTGGTTACTAATACTTGTTTTCCATACATATTCAACTAAAGCTGAAGTATCGCATAGCCTATGAGGACTGAGGTATTGAAGGATGGGTTGTATAATATTCACTGGCTACTTCAATGTCGTATGGCTGGGTGACTTACATTTACCTAGGACGTCATAGTGCAGTAGCATACATGTCAACATCTGACAGACAATGTACATGCGGTATAGCTGATTTAAATCTATCTCACTTCACCTGTGTCGTGCATCCATTTATCTGAGTGGCTTTAGATATTTAACTGTTTGTTTTCTGGATTATACCTTGGATTATTTGTTTGTACCTGCTACCCCTTTGAAACACTGTCTAATTTAGTAGAGATTAATATTCCTATATCTTTGTTTGACCTCCTACAAAAGTTTGATTTCGTAATCCCAGAGCATACAAGAAAAGGTCATATTGATAATCGCGAGTAACAGGATAATCTTCCAATTTTGTTAAAATTGTTTAAGATGGCAGTGTTTGCTGACTAGTCTGTTCTTGTTCGTACTCAAGCTGAAGTTCAATCTCTAACTCGTCATACGTTGGGTAACATCCTTCAGGTTCAACGATAGTATTTCAAGTCATTCGGAACGCTGTTCATTTTGACCTACTTCCTCATCGCGTGTTCACAGTGATGGCATTCTGGCGTCAGTGAAGAGAGATTCGTTCGACTTTTTCCAGATTGGCAAATAATTACTACGCTGGACTGTAGGGTCAGGCCTGTTTAATTAGCTAGGGACAAGGAACCTAAAGGAAATCCGGTCTGTGAGATTACGGTTTTCTCGGAAAGGAATAGTCAAACAAAGTTCTGGAAATTGTTTAGGTTCAGTGTATGGGTTCATTAAATCAATATATACGTCCACCTCGATAATTCTGGCATGGAAGCTCAAATAATGCTTCAGATGCTGAGTTACCAGTGGGAGTTTGCGTTGGAGTACTTTAAAACTCACCTTATGAGTTGCGGGGAATTGGGATTTCTGATTATTCTTCAGCAGTATTTCACTATGTTACGCCATGTGCATAGTATATGGCTCACATTGTATATATATTGTTACATATTAGTCTTAAAGCCGCTCGTTTGATAACCTTTGGATTTGTGTTGATCTGAGGAATAATAGTAGAAATCGGAAGTTCCTTACGTCCGAAGCACATAGGCCCCAAAACACGAAGCTTTATGTGATTGCTGAAACACCGATTTGACGTCAGATTAGTCTGCTAGTTTTCATTAGCATTGAAGTAGCGACTACTTCAAGCAGGTTGATTGCGCAGCCCCCAAATCAAGGATCTTTAAACGGCAGGTATAACATTTGTTTATCTGGATGGGTGTCTAAAATTACCGAACCACCTGAATAAAACAGAACGGATTTCACGAAAATATCAGTTATTCGTCTGCCGCCTCATTCCAAAAGTCCAAAACAGTTGAAGGTATATCAGCAGATCTGTCGAATTTTACCATGTGGTATTTCTCTTCGTCTGCCCAAAAAAATGTATAAAAAAATTACTACCCACCGGATTACTTCAGAAGTTTTATGTATTATTGGCACTCGTGTGTCTGTTGTTTTGTTTTCTGCTTTCAGTTTATCGTCTAACAGGCCTCCTTAAACGTCTGGACAGGCCACAACAGTACTTGACTGTTTCTGGTTTCCAAAGAGGTACCGATAGGTTGAAACGGGGCATCAGATCATGGGTAAGTCATGACATGCCCGTTTAATCTGGCTTTGAATGAAAAAACTGGGCTAGAAAGAGAATTGTCCACGAAAGCGGAAAATAGCTGAGACATGCCTACAAACATTATTCACTGTGAAGCTAGATTTGTTTGGCGACTCATTGCGAAACACAGCAAAACAAGACTATTTATAAAGAATATTGATATAAACTAAATTGAGAGATTAAATACAACGTCACATACAATAAACATGTCAAGCTAAGACTGGTCGTAAAAATGTTTGTCATTCATTTCTGTCATGGACATTAGCTACATGTACTTATTGTCATTGACTTTTCTGATGATCGGCTATGTCGTTCTAGGTTGTCAACCTGTTTATTTCAATAAAACATAAATCATTCTTATCTCAAGGGTTATAAATGATACAAATGTACAGCAACTCTAATGAGCGCTTGTAGGAGTTTGAAACGGAGATTCAGAGTTGGTCTGTTGGCATATACATGATACGAAATAATCTAGACCTAAATGATAAATTAGAACCACGAAGAAGTTGTATGGAAAAAAGAGTCAATATGATGTTCTAATAAATCAATATTTAGTCGTCCACACACTCCAGCCATTGTCGTTTAATTTTGGCAAATCAGGAATTAGCAATAATCCTTTGAAGCTAACTAACTGGTTACTAGTACCAACAGTATCGCGTTCTGAACACTTTCACTAAAGTCGGTGTATGTGAAATACTTCCTAGTACTCAAGACACAAAGTCAGTTGAGACATATCATTCCTTATCCAAATCGTATGAACTGATTTATTTCGAACAGGAACATTTATGGTTCAGCTGTTGTTGCTCGACACATCATCCTCAGGAACACAATGTTTGGTTTCAGCCGTCCAACCTATATATGTATATCCAACCACATCGAATCGGCTTATGTTATTGCATTCTTTGTCTAGAAGGATAAATTTCAACAGTGTCGCAATAACTACAGCTAAGCTGAAATACAAGACAAAGGTAAGTATGCTGTCAGCTGGTCAGTAAGTTTTCATTGTAGTATTTATTACAGTTTCAGGAGTCAATTATTACACTTGCACGATTATAGCCTGCACTGTAGATGAAGAAATCCATTTCACGGTAATCGACAACGCACATGATGTACCACTTCTGATGTCTCACAAATACCCCGCGTATCTCGTTCAAACGTGAATAAATGAGAGTGACGCGCGGGAGCAATGATGGACTCTGACCGTTGTTTTTAACTAACCCGTTCACACAGGTGCGCACACAAACCCCATCACTCAGTACTACAATCCAACTCTCCCTTGTTTTGAACAAAGCAGTTAGAACACAACCACTGGTATATGCAAGCATTTCCTATCGGCTCGTCGGTACTAAATTTATAATAACACGGCTGCGTATTGTATAACAAACAACTAGAGGGTTGGATAATCAATAAGCGGGTTAAAACAGGTCATTAAGTCCAGGGAAGGGTCAAGCTCACGAACAGTTGTTTCTGAACACAGAGAACTGGTTTGAGTTGAGTGATTGTGACTGTTTCGGCAAATCGTAATAATTTTGGGTTAGAATGATGTAACAGGATTATGAATGTACAAGATGGTTTGATAACGTGACCAATGGTCAGAACAAGTCTATCGACTCAGGATGCCGGCTGTTTACATGTTTTAACAACATTGCCGTTCTCCGGTAGAGCAAACTTCTGCATCCATTTATGTAGATTTTCCTTTACTCTGGAGCTCAAGCATCTGTCGGTTCTGCCTATGTAAATTCAATGCCAAGTATCACCGATAGGCTGATCTCGTTTGACTGAAGGCACCGGTAACTTCAAGGTCCGAGCGATTACACGGAGTTCAGCTGCATTAAAAGTTCGCTTAATCTAATTCCTCAACCGCTGTGTTGTTTGGTGCATGATGTAATCACCCTTAAAGAGCAGCTCTATGTAGACCTTCCTTTTCTTCACAGTGACCACCTCTTCGGTTGGTATTTTCTGTCTACTGTGCCTATCTATGAACCTTCTGGGATGACCGTTTGACTGCAGGACAGAAGTACTCAGATCTAGCTCTTCCGCGAGACTGTCATGCGTACGGATTCGCCTTGCCCATGTAAAAAGCGTATTCACGAGTGTTCGTTTGTGCTGGACTGGTGTGAGGCTGCTGAAGTTTAAGTATTGACCGGACCACGTTGATTTCCTGTAGACAGTTCTTTTGACCGAGCCATCTTCTCAACGACTTATGAGTATATCTAGAAATGTCAGAGAGTTGACTTCAACTTCGCAAGCAACCTTCAAGTTAGGGTGACAACTATTTAGACGTTGCACCAGGTTATACATCATTTGTTTTGATTGACTGAATAATAATGTGTCGTCGACGTAACGCTTGTAATATATCAAATTTGCTATCTCCGTAGCTAGCTGTTGTTCAGTTTCTATAATGAAAAAGTCTACTTCGATGGGACCCAGTGGAATACCCATGGTTACTCCGTTTATTTGACGGTAGGGCTGCTCGAGCAAACAGACTCCCTCAGTACAGAGCAGCAAAGTTTCCCTCAATATGTCAGTCGGGAGTGGTAACGAAATGTGACCCATTTGAAAGAGCTCACAAATATAGTCAATCGTTTCGTGTAGCGGAACATTTGTGAACAGTGACTGAACATCTACAGAGCACATCACTTCGTTAGCAAAACTGATTTTGTCCAAGTCACTGACCGATTCAAAAGAATTCTTAACAGAGTGTGCCTAAAACTTTTTTGTTTTAATGGGGTTAAAGAAGCGACTAAAATGAATAAGAAATAGGCACAAACATAAAAACAGCCAATTGATGAGATGCATGAGATAAGCTGTCGAGATCAGCAGTAACTGTTAACAATCACCAACATCTCTCTACCAAAATGAAAAGCGGTTCAAACAACCGCGAGAACACAATGTGTGCTGTTTACTGTACTTCAGCACACAAATAATTCGAACGCTGGACCTTGTGCTGAAAAATGCATGTATGTCTGATCGTTCCTATACGGCACTTTTAATGCTCCCATCCTCGTTTTCTACATTACTGTTAGGGTGGTTACCACACAGTGTCTTTAAATAAATGCGATACTCAACCACTTTTACAATGATGCCAGGTTTTGATCGGAAACTGAGATGCATCCATACTGAGAGACTCAACAACTTACAGTAAACTATCAGACCGTCTCATGCTCACAGTGATAAATATATTATGGGTCCACCGGTAATTGCAGTTGTCTTGGAAATTACCCAAACCAATGAGCTGACTTTAATGTTGATTTGTATCACTCACTAAGTGGAAACAATAACGCATGATGACATGCTGTAGAAAAATATCATAGAGTTCCCTGCAGTGTATCAATGAACAAGAAGCTACAAACATATGAAAAAAATACATTCGGAGTAACACTTGAAGCATGCGTTCAAAGACCATGTTTTAAGTGGTATTTTTTCGTTAGGCATCAGTGCGTATTAAAGCAACAGCTAGTCCAGTCACATTTAATTACACAGTATATCACAGAATGAGACCATCTTGATTTAATCTAGAGTAGCAACTCTATATTAGAGACAAATATGTAACGAAACTTTAGGAACAAACTTATTTAAACTCAGCAGTTTTTGCGGTAGCAGAAGGCAGCAATGATTTCCATTTCTAATCGCATCTCGCAACTTAAAATTTCCTCGCGACTATCTAACTTACTGTCTGGTGTGCAGGCTTCCTAAGACATGATGGTGCATTATACTCTGACACTTCCAGATGACGTTCAATTTCGTCGTACGAACGCTGTCAAAATGGTTCATTATTTCGCGGACTTGTGGTTCATCTTCCATAAACAAACGTTTATTTCCGGGATGTTTATTCGGATGACAATTTTGAAAGTAGTCTGAATGTATCTTGGTTGCCATTTTGTTCTGATAGCCATTGGTACGATAACAAACAGCCTAAGATGTTCCGCAACCACAATTTATGGACTTGAAATGTAGTGTTATATAAGTTGTATTAATATATTATCAGTAAACAGTTACCACTGGACGTATACAATATGCTCAGTTGCATACCGCACTCTCGTGCCGGCAGTCTGGCAGCAGATCTATTCCTCTGACTCATAACTTTTGCAGCTCTCTATGAAATGTTGACGATGCTGTTTGTACAAGTTCTTTGCCGAAATCTGCGTGTGTCATTCAGTTATTCGACTAATTTTTATGAACTTTTCCCTAAATGCTGTGCTGAAAATGCTTTCGTTAATCATCGCCATGTAGATTCAACCTGCGAAAGTAACTTACTCATAATGAACAATTTAAACAACATACTCTATGAGGTTGACTGAAATATTCTGTTATTCCTACATCTTTTGGAAGTGCGACTTGTAACATTTCACTAAAACTTGACGAAACAGTTTTTTGGAGTTTCAAGACTGTTTGTTTAGGCGTATATAGTCATCACTTATTAATCCTAGCATGACAGAAACTTGACTAAGGTGTAAATTTTTGAAATGGACCGGCTCAAAAGTTAGTCTCAACTAAGAAGATGCAATCTCATTTGAGCATAGGTTGAGTTCTGCATAAAGTAATCGCTTTCTAAAACTATTTCATTCACTGATAATACAACTTTGAGGTTGCATGTGAATATTTTCATATAGGTTAAGCATCGTCTTGCAAAGGTCTGGTGGCAGACATCTACACGCATCCAAATTGGACGCTTCGAGTCGTGTTCAAGTTCAATAAAGGTGGTTGTGTTTATTTGGTTGAAACACGCCAAATATCAAAGGAATTACAACGGCCGTATACTAACTCGGCTATATAAAACTTATCTTCGGGATGTATTCGCACGACCACATCGTTCGTTGAAGAATATTACTATCGCCAGTGAGTTAGTGTTTCATTCAAGTATATGTTGTTCCATGCACCGTTTTGTTTCCGAACTAATGCTTTGTGTATAAACAAGACGCAGAAAATAACATTGTTCTCCCGTTCAGTAGCTACTATATCCGTTCAATTTGCCTTAGCGTTCTTTCCCTTAGTTATTATGTCTGCACATCATTTTAATCTAGTGTGTGAAGCTACAAATGCATTTTTTTTGACAGTCATGAGGGACACCTTGACATGATTTACTTCCTGGCATCGGCCATTCCATTACAATTAAAAGGTAGACTATTCTGGCCAGCATTGTTATCCCTCTGTTTTAACAACTGGCTACCACTACTAATGTTAATATCGTTTCACCCTGCATACCAACGCTTTAATCCAGCCTTCTATGACTGCATGTGCATAGTTCACGTTTGATATACGAAGCTTCTGTGAGCAACAGCGTGTGTCAGATCAAGTTGAGAAAATTCTTTGAACACTCAGGACGGTCACATTTTGGCTGTTACGCCCATCACATGTCAAGCAATCGTCATGCACAAAAGTGTGAATTAATAATGTACAGAAGTAGCGCAAAGGGTCACCCTGTTTTAAATTCATTTTTTTCAGTCAGTTATTTTAAACACTGAGTTCTGTTTATCCATTTAGTCAAAACAGAAAGAGGATATAGGTCGCGAGATGTTATCATTTTGATTTACTCTCATCAGTAGCCAACGTAAAATCAGCAAATTTTATGCTAACGGCACATTACAACCTCGACTGAATGAACCAAACACAATTCCATAGCAAGGGGATTGACCGGACCAACGAATTCTGGACGATGTCAGTTATTGACAAAATGGTTCAGAATTCACTAGGAATTCCAGCTTGGTAGATTATCATAGAAGAGCGGTATGGTTAGGTGCTAGGACACAAGAGCCTATGTATGTGGATGTTGTTACAAGACTGCAATAGATTTGAATACGGCTGGAAATACCGACTTGTTGTTAACACAAAGAATTTATTAACAAACCATCTACAAGATTTTAGGCAGAATTAGGCCAGGCAATTGATAGAACATGTGGGCCTTTGGAAAGAAATCTAATCCGTGTTGTCAGGAAGTTGAGACCTAGCACTACAAGACCAGTGAATGTAAATCTTAATTAGTTGTCAATGAGGAGAACGCAACGTTGTTACGATTTGTTTGTTGTTTCCTGTTGGTGAACTGATTATGGGATAAACTACTTTGGCTCGGTTGAACGCAGTCACCCTGTTACAGTTAATAGGACTGTTCGGTTTAAGCAGTTGGAAATAGCAGCATAGGTTAAAAAACAGAAACTCTCGAAAGTATTGCTGAATCTATTGAAGCAGATACAAACTTATTCGTAAACTATGTGTAACCTGTGAACCCATTAAAGCTTGATGAGATCGTCTGATAGATGAAAATATTTTAAAATGCTCGAAATCGTGCATACGGCTATCTTCTAACTAAATGTATCCTTGTTTATTTTCTTAATTTCCCTGTGTTTACCAACCCTTTCTAGGGTAGCCTTATGTTCGCGGAGTTTGCATTCAGTCAATAGAAATCTCAGCACTTCCGAATGCTCTGCATGTAAGCTCAATTTACCTGCTTCCGGCCGCAAGTCCTCATGATGTAGACGTATCACGAGGTCTAATTGATTTAGGAAAGCCTTACTTTCACTTGCAGTTCGGTTGTTTGTTTGCAAGATGTAGGTGCCTTGATGTCGTATGTTTGAATACAGACGCAGCTATTTTTAGTAGTTAGGTTCCCTCCCCTTTCTCTTTTTTCTTCTCCCTTTCTATACAGGGTTCGCTTTTTCTTCATATTCGTGTTTGTGTGGAAGTTATGCATCGGTGTGAACCACCGATGCATTGCTGTCTATGCCGATGATGATGATGATGATGA
This sequence comes from Paragonimus skrjabini miyazakii, assembly GCA_014338405.1. NCBI lineage: Eukaryota > Metazoa > Platyhelminthes > Trematoda > Plagiorchiida > Troglotrematidae > Paragonimus > Paragonimus skrjabini miyazakii. Next base: position 106,495 of record JTDE01001121.1, read on the forward strand.
TGATACTCACAGGATGTTTGATATAATCTGAGACCATCCCTTCACTTCCATCACTGAGGCTGTTCTCAACAAATCCTCGGGTATTTCACAAATATTTAACGGCAAACACGCTATCATTCTTCGATTCAACCCTAAAGGTATAAGAAGGGTTGGGACCACTGTAGTGAAAACGAGCGATCGCACTACACTACTCTAATCACTATTATTGACTAGTGAGGCAGGAGCATGTATCTGGATATTGAATTAACCAGAACGAAATACAGGAAGAAACATTGGAGTGCAGTCTGGCGTGAAACGGTTGTCGGTACATGAACGGGACATTGGAGATCGTTGCAACCGTGATGTTCTGACACCAATGTTGCATGTAGATGAGTGTGTTTGTTTATTGTGTTGAACCGCATAACTCATGTTTTGGTTTTCCGAATAAACGACCTTTACGCCATCCTCGTTCATAACGTCACAAAACGGATTAAAATTGCAAGTTTCACGAATAACCTGGCACTACTGTCTGTTTGAATGTCCAAATATCGCGTTTGTTATGCGATAATAACGGATAACATGGTCTGTCTCTTTCACCAAGGCTTGTACCATAACAGTTCAGTCAGTAACATATCAAATCCGCAAAAGTCTAGTTTTATTGCGGCACAAGTTTTCGACATCCATGTTGGTAAATTGCTCTTCATAATAAGAATCCTCTCAAGTCACGCTTATTGTCATTTTCCTTCGACTGTTGACTGCAACCGAAAAAATACGGGAACTCCAAGAAATCTCATAGTTTGTCTACCCCTGATTACTGACACAAGAAAAATAGTATCAGTTGAACGTGCTGGATAAGACCCGTAACAGTGCAAAGTTGCAGTTTTGAAAGTCGATAAGTACGCTGGCAAGGCTCGCTATTGCTCAGCTAGGTGATCAGTCTAACGAGAATAAATTTATTGAACCGATTCAACGTTGTGCATAATATAGAACACAGTTTGAAGGAACCCATTTTAGAAAATGGTGTTATCCGTGCAGTCTCCTAACATTTGGCAAATTTTTGTCTTTGACGTGTAAATTGACCTAGAGTCATTGAACATATAAACGTAAGTTTTTGGTGCACCTTGCCCAGTAGGCTTGCTGATGTTGAATTTCTAAAGTCTACAAATGACTACTCTGAAAACTGATATATTTTATGATTATCTCCAACGTACGGCGACCAGAAAACTGTCAGTAAATTTGGAAGGACAGGCAAAATTGCGATTCATTTCATCAGTGATGGCGAGGACCATGTTTTTGTTTAGTGGGCTTCCAAACAATTAGGTATGAAAACAATAAGCAGGCAGTCGTTTGAGACGCCAAGTTGCCTCAGGTCAATCCTAAATCTGCATGACTATGATGGTTCAAATGGATAGTCGCTGCTGGTTTTGGTCACTATCAGTTGGAAAACGGAATTGACAAACTATTGTTCTGTTAGAAAGCAGAGATGAAGCAATGAATTTTTACAACATTCAAACATTGACGTTTTGATTAACACAAGTAACAAGTATGCCATCCAAAATAACCTAATATTAAATGAGGAGTTTATAAAGTCAACCGTTCGAGTTTGTTAAAACTGACTCACGTCATCAATAAGAACGTGACATATTTACAAAGACAGCTCAGGTAGGTCTGCGCGCTTGAGAAATATAACGTTTTGCAGACTCAACACATCTGTTCCACAGGCTTTGGATAAGCGTTGCATGAGCATTAAAGCCTACTTTGATCACCTTTTCTCATGCACCACTCTTCAGTTCCGCAGGTAAGTGACAGTGTTGGTATTGTGTCAGAAGTCAGTAGACGTCCGCAGTTAGACTGAGAACCGGACTATCGGACACTTATTCCAAACACTTAGTTCCGTAGAGAAGTAGACGTGTTCTTAATGTGTAAGACATGTATATTAATACATCGTTCTTTCATAGGAATTACACTTCTGTGCACTTTCATTTCGACAATGGTCAGGGGATAAAATTCTAACGTAAGAGTATAAGCTGTCACGTTTTGGTTTCCCTCAGGATTTGCCAGTTCACTCACCATGCCTAAACTGGCTCCCATAGTTTTACTGCAGCTGTTTTTAACGTGCACTTGGTTAGAACGAATAAAATAAGCTTATAAGGGACGGGTTTTTTAGATACTCTGATCAATAAGGTCCGATGAATTAATGCCCTAGACTGCATATTGGCGACTGTGTCTAAGCGCTTTTCATTGACTTTACTCCGTTCGCAGCAGCTACCTAGGGATCAAGTCAAGTCAGTGTAAAGATTCACGCAGCTGTAGACTGTCGTGAGTGCTGGACGTCACAGAACAATATCAAAAAGTGTTTTCTCATGGAAGTAAAATTGTTTCTGTCCGCCATACCTGTAATACAATTTACGTTGGAACCAAAAAAAGTAGTCCTAATTTATTCAAAGACTTCTTGTTATCTGTCCTGACAGAAGACAAGGCTACTTAACTGACAATCGAGCACAGTAACTAGTGAAAACCAGTAAAACACTGTGTGCTATCTACCCCAATCTAGGTCGAACTTCAATTGAGTTAAAATTGACAATCTCCAAACCATTTGTGTTTCGTTCTCAAAGATGTGACTGTTTTGCGATTACGATTATTCTGTTTGATTCAGCCAAAATCCGCGTGTTACGTACTAACGATGGACTATTAATCTAGACTTGACTTGACTATGCCAGTTTACCAATGTAAGGTGTGCCGTTGTCCCGTTCATTGTCATGACATTATATAAACTAACTTACTCTGTAGGTCAAATAAATGGAGCGGATCGTTTAGCTCAAAAAAGTCAGTACCATGAATCTCAGAGTTGTTTTTCTAGTCAAATGATTTCTGACTCAGCCTCATTTTTTCTATTATTTACTTAC
>JTDE01001121.1:115418-126606 GCA_014338405.1 Paragonimus skrjabini miyazakii
TAGTGGTTGGATTGACGCTCATTTTATTTAGCTGACTCGCAAAATATCTTCCATTCGGATCGCAGATAAGAACTGCATACTTTCAAGTTGAATGTTTTCTACCAGTTGAACTGCGAAGTAACATTGGCTGCTTGAAAGTTTCTATTCATCAAATGCAATTTTGTAAATGGTTCAAGGGATAGATTGTCCGATGGATTACCTGGAACGGTTGCATCGTTAAGTTCTATCGAAACATCCTTTTAGGTCAGTGCACAAAACAGACACTCACTGCGGAAAGTCGTGGTGAAGCAAACAAATGCGAACGTGATGAGCACGAGCCGGTGTGCAAGCAGTTATTGCGAAATTTGCAAATGCGGCAAAAGTTTGGGGAGGAACGTTTGATTCCAAGTTGTACAGGTTACAGACAAGTCGGTTGAAAATATTACGACGATGTACTACGATGACGTACTAATTTACCATTTACAAACTCATGTAGACAGTCTACTATCACCGACGTGTTTTGGTCGAAACAGTCAGGTCACTTTGATTACGTAATCTTAAATGAGGTTCACAGTGCCTGTGTTTATCGTAATAAAAAGGTTTAATTTTTTAATATAAAGTTACTGGTTCGGTGCAAAGGAAAGCAAAACTGTTCAGCGTGGTACGTTGAATTGGCTATCTACTAACAGAATCATTCCATTATAGCACGTTTATTCCAAATAAATTTCGCTGACAGTGAGACCAAGAATATGCCTAATTTATTCCCCGTCTGACATCGTATGTCCTCCACCGAATCATAAAATTACAAGTGCATTGCTGATTTTTGACTTGATATCAACAGCTCACATTTGTTACCAGCGACTCCGGGCTAGCACGTGCAGTTGTCGGAATACATCCGACATATTTTCACTGGAAACTTGACCAGCTGGCTGTGTATGCATCAATTTATTTGAAGCACAGAACGCTAAAAAGACGGTCTAAGAAGTACTTTCAATATGAAGCAGCAGCCAAAAGATTTCAGCGGCGATTCACACAGGCGCTTGATCAAATGAATATGTCGTTGTTCGTGAAGATAGAGGTGATGTGTGAGTGATTACGTTTTGACTTGCCAGACTCATTTTTAAATCAACAGTAGATGAGTTTTATGCGTTAAATTGTCTAGTCTTACGTGCGGTCTGAGCTGGATATATATATATATATCTTAAAACGGGCAGAAGGCAGATCATACGTAAATATATATATAGATATACTGTTATCGAACGTGGTTCCACAAGTTTGATAACAAACAGTTCAAATGTACAGTCACTTACGGCCAGGTTTACAAACACATAACAGTGCAGCGCAAACACCTGATAAACCGTCCAGTTAATTCAGGCGGTAAGATAGGTAGCACGTCACTGCTACTCAGGTGAACAAATATGATACGCTGCCGCAGGAGGCGGAATACAAGTCAAAATGTCCGAAAAAGTTCAAGTTTTTACGGCCCACATAGAATTTATGGGAAACAAATCAATGTTAGCGTATCAAAATCAAGTAGTTGCAAGGGTGGATAATGCAAACCGACGATTCACGTTAAATTCACAGGTAAAACTATACTACTGTTAACATTTAAGTAGAACAAAGTTAGATGTGAAATTGGGATTTGTACGCTTTTGCAATTGTTGTTCTCGTTAGTGTTGAATCAAGCGTCTAAATAGCTACCACAAAAATACAAAATATTAACGTCAGTTTACAAGTTTAACCGCCATCTCTGTTAGCACCCCCAATAAACTGCTGGATTAGCTACAGTGTACCTGGCCTGAGAGACGTATGTGAATGACCGTAAACACTGATAGCTCATATTTCTATTTGATCACCTTGAAGCTTATGCGAATGAGCTGAGAACTCGATAATCAGTGTTTGATGTAAACAACGATGGGTTAGTGTTCTCGACACATGTTGTAAAAATCACATTTAATTGTCTGACACTCACTACTAAAATTCCCTCTCGTTATCTCAGCGACCGTTTCGGAATGGTGCGATCCAATACAAGTTAACGTATGCTGAACTATTTTGTTACCAAGGTGTGCAGCCGTAATGTGTACCTATTCTGGCCATATTCAGATAGATGTGATACTTGTGTGTAAGTAAAACCGTTGGTGGAATCAAAAATGAAAGAATGTGTTAGGGATTCTTCCATTTATTAAAAGATACGTTCGTGATTCACTTGCTGCACACTTGTCGTACTTGTTACGGTACGTCAAATACACATACTGACCAGCAATATCTAAAACTGCGTTGTTGTGCTTAAATACAGTTTTTTACTGTTAATAGCCGACCAATTCTTACCCACAATGACCTTCATCTGTTTCCCATCAAATGCCTTAGCTGCTGATATTTTCACATTGCAAAATATCTCAATTTCATCTAAACAATTGCTTATCTGAAGAAAAAGAGTCGTCTGATGTCCGCTTTATGTTCCTTTGATTTTCTGCTTTCAGCTTTGGACTTAAGATTTACTGAAATTTATTGGCAAACACTGGAATCTCCTTACTCTAGAGAAACTGATCATTGAGATTTGCACGTCAGTAATTGTTTAATGCGGACTGACTGGGTTGAGCATCATACTGAAATGTATACCTCTGAACTGACTAAATTTTTTTGTGTAGAATATTTGGGGAACAAATGCGTGTTGACGTGAAGGTTATCAATGTGTACATACACTAGAACAACCAATAGGTGTCGGCTTTTAACAGTAACGAGTACACGCAAACTTCTCAGATAAACGGACAAACCGCCTGTTACGTTAATTTCAATTCAGCAGCTTGTCAATCAAATGTGTAAGCAGATTGGAGATACAAGCCTCAAGTAACTGAATGAATAAAAGAATGAAAAAGGTTTCTGATACATGAACCATGGAATTATAATTCCAAGGCAATATTTTGCTATTGAATTCTAGATTAATTCAACTGGAAAAATCAAACATTTTTAGACTACTGATTTTGGATGAAATTCTTTGTTAAAAGTCTGTGTAATATGTTGCTTTCTATCTAACTTATAAAAAATATATTTAGCAGGATGAGTAATAGAATTATGTTACCGAACGATATCTTACTCTTTTGCACGATTCTCACTCCGAATCCTGAGTATATTTGCTTACAGAACAACTGTGGGTGGATGCAGTGCCCACTGTACTTTTTCTGGTCATGACGGTCATTGTTTTAAAAGCTGAGGACCAGCACATGCACTCTTACTGTCACTGGTGAAATTCTAGGCCACCCGTTGGCTATTTCGAGGCGGTTCTTCTCTCTAACAGACAGACGGTAGTAAGTCAGCCAAGGAACAGATGGGTTTGAGGTTCACCCGTTCTGTTAACTGTCTAAGCAAATGAAGTGAAGTGGAGTGTTGTTCACAAACACAGTATGATCATAGTATAACGTTTGGCAAAAGCAACCAGACGGGAACACTTGAAATTTATTCGCGACACCTGTCTATTTGATATGTTGAAGTTCAGCTGACACGTCTGTTGTCTTATGTTTGGTATGATGTGGAGCAAAGGATTTGTTGAGGCTCGTTTGCTTTGTTTGTGGAAATTCGATGTTAAATCTGAATTTATTTCTCGACTGTGTGCAGTAAACAGTCATGATGAATTTTGTACCAAAACTGCACATAAAATGTTCGCTTTTTTCTATATAACTGTCATTGCTTATCTATTAAAACTTTCTTAACTTGGTATTGTTTGACACTCTTTTACCTTCATCTGCATCAGATTGTTTTATTGAGCTCATTTCCCGTTGACTGATGGTTATTTTCGGACTCGTTTTTGGGTGGTTCATTTTGAGCGTTTTTCTGCTGGATAATTTGTGTATCTAATTAATTCACATTCAAAGTGAGACAACATTTTTGTTGTAAGTTTGTCAAACAGTACCGTGTAAATTTCAATCCATTCGATAGACTTTTTTGACGTTTTTTCGAACTAAAATATATCCCCATCAACCCGACCGTCTGAATAAGCGCAATTGGGATTGTCGATTACGCGGTACCGAGTGAATTATGTTAAGTTGCTAGGTGTGATTTAAAATTGCCGTTGTAATGTTGTATGATGACTGAGGTCGGCTGGAAGGAAATAAGCAAGTTGGTTTCCAGATTAGCCCGTTTCAACTAATTTTAATCGCCAAGACGGTTAGGTCAATTATCAGATCACCTTTGAGTTGACAATGTTTAAAAGCGTGTTTATATTTGCTAATAACGATTACTGTTACAATTATTACATGTGTTCTCGTTGACAACCTACCGGTTTTGGGAGTGACACTTAAGATGAAACAATCCTATCGAAAAAACAGCCTTACAAGTTGTAAATCAATTTTCACTAAATACTTCCACTGAAAAAACAAACGTCCTAGAATGATACAGGAAACAAATATTGAGTTTAGATGAAGGCAGTACGACAGTCATGTCGGACGAAACCCAGGTTGGTTGCAGGTGTGTCTCTGGATAGATCATTAGAATACACTAATCCGCTCGTTTTTAGTCTTCCAATACCGTCATGACAACCAAAACTATGACTTACCCATCAACTAAGTTTCATACAGTAGTAGTTTTGTTCGCTGAATCACAACAAACCAAGGCCAACCAAACGATCGCTGGTGTGTGAATGATGCCTTTTTTGCAGGATATCTCGCAAAACATATGCTCTGTGCCTGAGCAAGAAAGTCGTGAAGTGAACCAAAAAGCAGTTCCAGCGGCTTATAGAAAGAAGGCGATTATACTCGACAACATTTTCGGGGATTGTTCAAAATCTTGTGATCAATTGAACCCCGCTCTTTAGTGCCATTTTATTCCTACGGCAGGCCCACTTGCCTTGGTCCTGAAGCCTGATCAGAAGTATGTCATGCTGTTGTTGTGTAACTCTTAATTTACTGGATTTGAATGAATGCAATTCTACACTGGCAACCTGAACGTACTTTAATTCACGATTAACAACTGTAGCATAGCAGTAACCACTGACAAGTCTTCTGGCTCTATCTTTTGGAAAGTCAGCTAGTACATATCATTAATGTTGCTCATCTCAGCGTATGACCCCCAATACCGAATTAAGATCGCATTATCAATACAATCTGCAACATGCTCTGAAGGATTTGAAACACTTTAGTACAAAGAAAACAGTTATAAAAACCCCAGGATCCATTGTAGGGACAAAATAAAATTTGCGAATCCGGTGAAGCGAAGTGGACAACCATATTATGTCTCCTTCCTATCTATAGGACTGATATGTTATCATCTAAATGGAAAATACTTCCATAAAATATAATATTCCATGAAGCGGGGAACATTGTATTAATGGAGGGATGAGGAATGAATAACAAAAATATGAAACTTTCACAATCAAGATTCGGACCAACATATCGCAGCAGTCTCTACGGACGATCACAGTGGTTCGCCCAGTTTCACTTGATTCAGTCAGGCCCAAAAATATCGGTCATTCAACAACATGACAACATATGACAACATAGGACAGCTGCAGATGCTTTGGTTCAAAAGTGCAAACTAGTTCGTACTGGAGCAGTGGACATGCAGAGATGCACGATCCAGTCACGCTAGTTCAACCCAGGTGACACTGAATGTGGCTATCACGCTACTTCGTGATCAGTTGATCGCACATTTGCAGCTGTCCTAGCTAATTATGCGCTGCAGAATGACCAATACTGTTCAAGCTTGACTCTACCAAGTTAAACTGGATGAGGCATTGTGACCGTCCGCATATTGTGATTGCGATGTATTGACTCATAAGTTCATTTCGAGGTTTACACGGTTTTCGAGTTCGTGTCGTTTTTCATTATGCGCTATGGTTAATTAATTCAAAGCACAACAGTAAGCTCGTTCGATTTCAAATAGTAGTCTTGTGTCAGATCTTTCCAATGTGCTAAATTGCCAGCTAACTGTCTGTCAAATCTCACTCTCCATGTACCATAAATTGCTGTTTTACTTTTCAATCATTCACACTTTCTCAACAGATGTTTTACATCCTGTGCCAGTCAATTTCACAGGTGAGTTCACTTTTGTTTTTGAAACGCGGTTAACATACGCAATACTTGGACAGCAATGTCAGCGTCATAATCTCTGTACCCTGTCCCGTATCACTTTCCGTTGCGAAGTTATAAAAGTCTGCAAGATTTAACCGTGTTTGTACCGTTTATCTAAAGGTTGATACATTGGCCTTGCAGAACCACAAAGCATATGGCCTGCACGAACACGGAACCAGTTACTGGATTACATGCTTATGTGTGTGAAGCACGAAACAGCACACACCCATGCTACATTCGTATGGTTTTTCCCTGGTCATTTTCGCACACAACCAAAACAAATGGATAAAAATTAGCTGATGCCAACCTCATGTTCACTGTTATAACGTGTAATTGTTTCAGTTAGTAAGTCACCAAACTTGGAACTCCGCAAGTACGGTAATGACATTGTTCTCAAAAACGTTGGTGATCTTATAAATTCGTTGGGGGTGCTGCGTCCAAACTGGGCCGTGCTGGATATTGATTGACTGGCCTACTGACTAATCGGTCTTGTGCACGTGTATGTGTCTAGGTCACCATCGGACATTCACGCCCCACGAATCAAGTGGTTGCGTTGTTGCACTCACACCGGCTGTCTGTGGTTCAAATTTTCCAATGGCATTCGTGTATATGTTCTATGCTACATGCTTGCGACACGAATCCGACTACTGCTTAATGATCGCCTTTGAGATAAGAGAAAACAGTTGATGTATCCTTCCAAAATTTCATCAAAAGTTATTAAGAATTTGTTGTGTCCAATCGAATGCAAGTGAGCCATGCAGTCGGCCAATCAGATTGCTCTGACATTCAAGCGATCGATAACACATGCGGGCATCGGCTGCCTGGACCGTGTGGACTGACAGTTTTCCGTAACGTTACATGAAACGGTAGCTTTAATAAAGCTTACTTACTACTGGTATTTTCCGTCGTTCTTGAATACAACAGAATTAAAACACAGAGGCGAATCGTTCAACAATCAATTCAATCAAGACAAGCGCTTACATTTTTGTCCTAAATTTTCTTTGTATAATAACGTTCGATTCGTTGAAGAGGCCTTACGTTATTCGCTGTTACATTTTCCGGAATCGTATTCAGTGTTTTATTTCTCTTGTTCTGTTGTACATGGCTTGAATGTAATTTCGGTTGAGGTCAGGTATTAAGAGAAAGAAAGATGTCCACTGCTGTTGAATCGGGCGATTCCCGTAGTCATTCACTCTGTCCTTCAAGGTCAGACCACCGTCCATGCAAAACAGCTATATTAAAGTTCGGACACTACGTAAAGGGACGGTGCATCATAGAAGCATTCAACCAGCGAGGATGGCCGCTTAACAATGGGTTTTCTTGGAAGCCTCTGACCTAGAATATCACACTGAAACCGTTGAGGACGTTCAGTCTGTATCTAGAGACTGTCTTCAATCAACCCCTTTTCTAAGGTGTCATTTGAAGCATACTTTTCGAAACATGAACACTGCCATCTTGAAACACATGGACAATGCAGCAAAGTTCGTTTTGCTCTCAAAGACTAGGCTGTCTCTGCTCCTGGTCAAATATAGTAGTCGCAGGTATTCTACGAATCACTGGATCTATTGTCTTTCCGCCATTTTCATAGACATTTATATCGATAGTACAGAAATGATAATCGAAACTAAGGATGGGGATAATATTCCAGAGCTGTTGAAAGATGCATTAGTCCGCCGGCTGTTGAGTAACGCTCAATAAGGACGAAATATCGCCTCATCCACCATGGTACACTTATCGACCATAGGTCACAGTGTCAGTACAATCGTATTCGATGCTCCGGTACATCAACGGCTAAGGTCCTGACGAACAGCCACAAGCCACAAGCAAAGACCGACTCTATGTGCTCAAAATCAACTGACTGTTAAGTTTTGATTGTCAGAGTTTTAACTGTGATTATTACTGAGGATCGAGTTTATTTTTTACTTTCAGTCGGTTGATTTACATTCAGTTGTTTGTACTGTCATGCTAGTTCAATCTTCAAGGCTAGCGAAAGTAAATGAAACGAACTTGAAACGTCATTTATTTACTAGTGAGTACTAACGGCTTTTGGTTTACTAAAATCGATCACAACTCACAACTGAGTGTTGCTGTCATATTCCCATAAACTTACCGGTCACCGAATGTAGCTGAGTGTTTGTTTACGATAATTCAGTTGTACCAACGGTAAGAACAAATGGTGCACGGAATAATATGTTTCCCTCATGAAAGCGTAACAGGGGTTTTACTCTTAGCTGTGGCAAGGACAAACTCTAACAAGAAGGAAACTCGAGTATAATGTTTCTTTTCGAAACAGATTGACAAATAAGTATATGAGAATGTGATGGGTGCGATGGACTGTGAATGAGGTCCAACTCCTATCAACGTTATTTTTATATTTCTTACTGTTCTATTGAGACTGCTCAATTTGATTAGCTCCAAAACTCGTAACAGCCCACGTCGGTGTTCAGTTGACTGACTAAAAATAATAAGCTATGGTGTTAGGATCAATTTTTTCTGATATGGTGTTCCGTATGTGATTTAATCATAAACTAATAAGATATGTTGCCTTAAATGTGTGCACTGTGGTGATGTAAAAACCCAATGAAATGCCGTTCTGATGCAAGGGAAATGATTGTGGTCTGTGGATCAGATTGCGTTACTCCTGAGATGACACCTCACGTTCTCATGTTCACAAAAGTTCATCATCATCATAGACAACAATACATCAGTGATTCACACTGATGCTTAACTATCACACAACCACGAAGAAGAAAAAGCAAACCCTGTATAGGAAGAGAGAAGGGAAAAAAGGGAAAGGAAGGGGACCTAACCACTAGAAAAATAGCTACGTCTACATTCATACATACAACATCAAGGCGCTTACACCTTCCAAACAAACAAACGAGTTGTAAGTGAAAGTGAGGCGTCATCAGCAAGACAGCTTCCTTGCGGCTTTCACTGCCCCGCGTCATTAAGCGCACTCACTTCACAGACAACTCGACCAAACAACGAGCTCGGTTAGCCGCCATCTTACCTAACGTCTCAAGCCACCGAGTCTGTGAGTCGCGAGAGCTCCATCCAGGATAACGAACCCGATCTACAGTAGCTAACCCCTTCGTGAATGATTTAATTTGTCTACACCAGGTCATCATCTGTCCACCTCGCGTCTTGCACCAATCGACCGCAGCGTCGGCAAACAGTGCTCGGTGTGGCAGACGACTAGCTGGCATCCTTAGAACATGACCTAACCACCTAAGTCTGTGCAAGTGTGATGACTGAACTGATGAACTCGCCAAACACCCGCTTCCTAACCTCCTCTTTACTCGCACGTTGGTGCCACCCGATACGAGTGATTGAACGCAGGCATCGGTGGTCAAACACCTGAAGACGATTCAGGTCTTCTACCCTGAGTGGCCAGGTTTCGCTGCCGTAACGTAATACAGCTCTCACTGTTGTCTGATGTACGCGACATATAAGTTCCAGAAAGATACCTTTCTGTCGCCATAAGTGCCGCAGATTAGTAAACACCGTTCTAGCCTTGGAAATAAGCGCCTCTATTTTATTCCCTACACCTCCGCCGCCACCGCTGATGCAGCTTCCCAGGTATATAAACCGGTCAACAACCCCCATGACTTCATTAACTAACATTGAATCTACGTAATCACAGCAATCTTTCAGAAGCACGTTGCATTTCGAGGCTGTAAAGCGCATTCTGAAATACTTAGCAGAACGTGAAATTGCATTCAGCGTTGCTTGCGCCGCCTGAAAGTTGTCAAACAGCAACACCTTATCGTCAACATAATCAAGATCAGTCAGCCTCTCACCAGGTAGGAGGTCCACACCGGCATCTTGTGACTGCCGGAGACAATCCTCCATTATTTCGTCCATGACGAAATTGAACAAAAATGGTGAAAGGGGACAGCCTTGACGAACGCCGCTTCTGGTGCTGAAGCTGTCAGACAGCTCACCGTAAACACTAACCTGAGCAGAAGTATTGGAGTAAAGCGCCGACAGTATGTTCACATACTTGGTCGATACACCCCTGCGTTTTAGCGACTCTAAAAGTGTAGATCGATCCACCGAATCGAACGCATCTTTATAGTCGAGAAATATGACCATTGTTGGCCGGCGGTACACACGATGCTGCTCCAGAATTTGACGAAGGGTAAAAATGTGATCTATACATCCCCGACCAGGACGAAAACCTGCCCGTTCTTCTCTAATGTTTAGCTACCGAACTGCAGTGAGTCGACAGAGTATAACGGATGCTGGAACACTAGAAATGACTGGGGTCAAACTAATTCCCTTATGATTTTCACAAGAGCTCCTGATACCTTTCTTGAATATAGGAACTATTATCGCTTGACTCCAGCACAGAGGATGATCTCCATCATTCATACGAGTTGAAACAGCTGAGTCAAGGACTCAATTAACGCCTCTTCACCTTCTTTAAAAAGTACCGGCACGAGATCATCTGGACCGGCAGCCTTATTACGATTGAGAGTCAAGATGCAACTGCGAACTTCAGTGTCAGTTGGTGGTTCTAACTCTATCGACCAGGGCGTTACATCAGAAGTTTGTGGAGGCAGCACGGTAGAAGCATGAGGCCAGCTAAATTGACCCTCAAAGTGTTCCGCTCAACGTTCTAACCTTCTGGACGTATTATAGATTAGTGTGCCATCTGCTTCGCTGATGGCTTCATTGACACACGGTCGCCTGGGACCAGTAGCACGTATCAGCTTAAAGAGTTTGCCGGTGTTCCCTGAAGCAAAAGCGATTTCCATTTCCTTAACTTTTCCAATAACCAAGCCTCACGATCAACCTTTAAACTACGTTTCAGCTTCCTACGGATATCTCTTCTAGACTTATTATGTGAACTACCAGGAGGAACCTTCCGCCTGGCTTCTAACAACTCTAGAGATATCTCTGAGGTACAATGTTTATTAAACTTATGTATCCCTGTGCCGCATGCTACAGTACCTGCTTTCTGAATAGTCTGTGAGATTTGTGTCCAGCAGCTATTAGAATCTTCGGAGTGTATACCACTGAGGCAGCTTTTTAAGCTGGCTTGGTACTTATGCTTTAACGATGGCAAAGCCAATTTATCAACAGCCAGTCTTGGCTGTCGGTGGGGTCGTTGTCCAGAAAAAGTAAGACCAAACGACAAC
>JTDE01001121.1:126954-156650 GCA_014338405.1 Paragonimus skrjabini miyazakii
CCGACGTCACTACAGTCAGCAGGAGCGTAAGCAGATACAATGAATAAATTCCTGAAAGTCTTGCGCCTAGAGCTGGCCTTAACGAAACCTGTCAGGCGGACGGCACAAAGTCTACTGTTAACAGGAATCCAATCTACCAATGCGGCTGCGGCCGTCGAGCTAAGGACTATACCTATTCCAGTCTTACCTGTTGAGTCACCCGAAGTGTATAACCCGTCTCGGGTAGACAATGCGGGTGCTGTTAGTTCCATGCGCTGACTACTGTCCTGGATTCTAGTTTCCGAGATACAGAAAACATCGACATGCAACGAGTCTAACGTTCGTGCAAGAGCGGCCTGTTGACCTATCTGTTTCAGAGTGCGAACGTTGAATGCACCTATATTAATTCGCATTCTAGGTCTAAACAAGGGACGAGGGAGGCATGAGCTTGAATGGCAAGAGACGGAATTTACCGGCTCAGTGTTACTACGGTTAGCTACATCTGTTCTGGGACCTGTGGAGTAACTATCAGAAATGGAGGTCGGGAGGGGCCTGAGAATGAAATTTGATAGGACAGTGGGGGAGGGGTCAGCAGTAACATGTTTTCGCCTATCCACCCTACTGTATGCAACAGATAGGGCGACCCGGTTTATACTGTGTGTTTATACTTGTGTTGTGACTATTCATGGTTGTGTGTGGGCTGAGATACTGCCAGGGCGCCCATACCTAAACAGGAGAACGATTAGAGTTCTCAACCAAAGCCTTTGGCTCAAAAGCCTATACCGCAAAGCAGCGGGTGGGTGGGAGTGTGCCAGAACTGGTATATTTTTCGGAAAAAGATGCCAACCTTCTTCCAACCCCCAACCTGGAAGACCAGTAGACTGGTTTGTCAGACCTCTACCTATTGGCCTGCCTGGCATGAGTGACTCTGTCGGTGTGGTGGCCACACCGTTCAGTTTAGCCCGACAGGTCATCGAGATGCGCAAGCCGTCAGACCGCGTCAAGGTCAAGTCGCGTTGTGACGGTTCATAGAAGTTCACTGCTAAGGAGAAAGCTTTAATGTATTTCAACAAAAATTTACTATGCTGAGGCATAAGTTGTGAAATTTTACAAAGCAGAGATTGAAAAGATTAATTTCGTAAAAAGTATCTCTTGATCACATTTTGTTGCTTCTGCTCAGGCTGACACTGCACTCGGTGAGCTGTAATATAGGCAGAGAAGATGGGAAGGAAGGACCATTAAAGATATCGATTGAAAGCGAATTAATCGTGGAAGTAGTATCACCTTGATGAGCCAGTCCGTCCTACGTATCACTGGCACACAAGACCCCAAAAAGAGCATGTTCTGTTATCAAGAGCATATATTCGTTGTGGCGATCTGCTGGCTGAAACTGTCTCAGTGAGTATAACGAAATCATAACGGCTTTTGCGTATAATTGCTACAAGATTTTTGTTGACAGTAGCAAATTAGGCGCATTTTCCTTGCATTTTGGCTTGGCTGAGATAGAGTAACAAGCTGATTCGTAGGCGCACTATTCAGTTATTCTATGCACTTCGTCTGAAGAGTATCGACGATGTATTAAGCAGAAAATAAGGGCTGCTTCGAGTGAATGAAATGAAGTCAAAATACAGCGTATCAGTAGATTGCGAGTAACTTAGTAGGAAAGAGGGTGGGCGATTCCCTGAATCCACCAGCGATCTGTGGTTTGAAATGTAACAGTGAGACAAGAGACCTTTGTTCATTTTGCATCGATGAGATAATGGCACCAATGGTGTGGAACACTTCGAGTTGTCTGCAAGGCAACCAAATCGGCCACCTCCCATTAACTGGACTCCGGATTCTCGGGTGGTAAACATCACGGTCTCCCTAGAGGAAGCGGTACCAAACCAGGACTACAGCTACGACCTGTGACTGGATCTGGGGGGACACTACATTCCCGAATCCTTCGAGCTGATCCACGGGATCGGAAGAAAGTGACCTATGTGGGAGTAAACCTTCCTCAAGAAGATGCTCGAGAGGTATTATGGTATACACAGATATATATATATATATACATACATAACTAATTTCACTGTCATGTCATCGCGGAGAATGTCCAGTTTCAAAGAAAAGTGCATGACCTATTCACTTGTAGGGAAACAAGCATTTCATTTATTTAACGATTCCAATTTAAAAAACTCACGTATCACACACCAAATGCGTTTTTAAACCATATCACGAAACGTCAATAACTCAATGATATTCCAATACGTGAGCAGAAGTAAAAACAACCAAACGTTTCTCAGATTATTAGCCAAGTCAATCTGTTTTCTTAACAGGCCATTGGAAATTTGTCATTTTCACGGGGAAGAGCTCAGAAGTCTGAGGCACAAGATTTTTAGTGCTCTTGAGAAAGTAACGGAGATTTCAGCAGTGTTGCATGAAACACAGACGTTAAAAACAAGAAGCAATTGTTTGGACCAATTTAAACGAAAAGCAAGAATTATATCCCGCCACTTCACAATAAGTTGGCTAGGCTACGTTTAGGTGAACTGATAAGAGAAGCAGCGATCCAACGTCTTCCCAACAAACATAATCAAAAATCCAGAAAATGATCGAGATTGCGAAGTCGAACTAGAGATGACAACCAGTGGGAAGTATTTGTGTTTCGACAGGTCATCTGTTGTACGCATCCGGCATAAAACGTGAGTTACCTGATAAAGACATGTCAGAACTCCGAAGTGCAAACAATGGCATCATATATGAACCTCACAAAACACTGGTGTCTCCTGGTAACAACATAGACGTCACGGCATACATAGAATTCGTGAAGTAACCTTAGAGCAAAGTGCGAGGTAGAGTCCACGCTGTGAAATTCCCGGTCCGACGATAGAAAAAGACTGTTCAGTACTCACGTTCTGGCACCCAAAGAAATCTAGGTGTGTTATTCCAACAGTAGATCGTTGCGTCATAAAGATCAAGTAGAACAGCGTCTGGCTTGTTAACGTTATTTTTGTTTTTAGTGTTACGCATCGAGGGACCAGTTTTCGGACCGACCCTGAAACCAATCTGGGATCCGGCATTTGAAAAAAGAAATTCATCCAGACTCCAAACTAAAAGTGCGGAGATCATCGGTGAGGTATGTTTTCATTCCAAACGTATTCCATTGTTTCTTATTGCGATCTGATAAACCAAACTCCGAACTATGCAGAAAATGAACAAGATTACAAACTGTGTGAGAGGTTTTAAACACTAAACTTTATTACTATAAGACTTTTGTAGCTTTCTAAATAAAATCGGTTCAAGTGTTTGGAGCGTTGGGTTCGCAACCGTGTGACAGAAGTACATTAGATGGAATCACTGATAGTTAGACGAAGTGTAAATCATCAAACCTTTAATGTAGAAAATATTACACCCAATGAACACTGATGTCTGATTGTGATTAAACGACAGAACATTTATGAACACTCGAGGAAAAGTCAGTTGTAATACCTGGTATTTGTTCAACCATAATAATCACTTTCGCAGATAACCTAACGTTGATTTTATGCAATTTTCCACCGCCACGTTGATACACATCATGCCTACTGACTGTTCTTTTAGATGGATAATCTCGACCACTTCCAAGAACTCATTCATGGGGTTGTATATCAAGAAATAGCCTATTTGATACCCTACGGGAGAACGATCCATGCAGTCGGTTATTTGTTGCTCAACCAGACAAGCTCTAAAGTACAAATGCCGTCCTTCTCCAAACGTATCCAACATTTTGACCTTCAACCAAGATTGTGCTTACGAACATGCTACTCGGAAGTGAATATTGAAAGTAAGTCTGCGTATAAACACAGTTATTTACTTCATGGGCATTGGACAAAATAAGAAAATGAGAAACAGGTTATCATGGAAAAGACACATCTCTTTGCGATTACCAGCAGAGCTGTGCCAGCCCTGCTGGTGTCGATGCATTGCCTGTTCAAAAAATTCTCCCACTGAAACATAGTAAATGTGTATTGGTGTTGTGCACTCATTTGTCTAAAGACTGATTGCTGGTTGTAGTACTGGTAGACAATTTTTCGAAAATATGCTGTGAAACAAGGCGTAATAGCTCATTGTTGGGAAGGTGTTAGCAATAGGTCTATTTCGAAAATAGAGCCGTCTATGCGCCGTCGATCGCATAACCCCTGTTGTTACCAAATTATTGGAACATGTTATAAGTGTTTTCCAGTGTTAAATCCAACTAACAAACTCCTTGTATAAACAAACAGTGCGCTTTCCTGTCTACCTCCTTCAGTCACTCTAAAACTACACAGATAAGGAAAGATTGTACGACGCTGCTTTCTTGATTTCGGTACCTCTCTTCTGAAATTGGATGACAATATGGTACTACAACTTTGTACAAGCAACATTTGATTTATCATACCGTAGATAAACCAAAGATTACTTCTTATAGCGTCCGAATGGTCGCAATACATCTAGTGTTATAACACAATTGTGGCAGTATATAAGGCAATTCTTTCCCTAGGCTTCTTCTGTTAACCAGTTAAAAACTATGGTGTAAGCCTCATGGCCTCACTAATGTAATGCACGAATGGTGTTACCGTGACTTGTAACGATCAGCCTTCATATCTGAGGATAGATAAAGAGTGAAATGGACTGAAAGCCACTAGCAGATCTCAGGCTCAACAACATGCCGGAACAAAATGTCTACCCTAAATATGGATGGAAGATTAGATAATACTATTCATTCATTCTCTAGACCTCGTTAATCAGCCACCAAATCAAATTTTCAACTTGTCACCTACTCATGAGGTTTTGTATAAAGCAACTGCCAAATTAATCAGAACATTCTCAAACGACACCTGGCAAAATAAGAAAGATCTGTAGCACGGACGCCATTCGTTCATCAAAACACCTATGGTAAAAGATCGCAGGCAGTCACGTGAACTTTTTGTACGACGCGGTTTCTGCATCCGATGCAGAAGGGTGCATAGACATGTCATAGATCAGGGTAATTCTGGAGGATGGCTTGTCTCTGAGTAAATCGCTAAATTTCACAGAATCATAACAGTTTGGATGCAGCGCATATCACAACTGACTGACAGGTGCCTTAAAATTAGACTGCATGGTGTTGACATTGATACAGAACAAAGGGATGACAAGCCACTAACATTGTAGTTATGTCTCCCATCGGGCTAAGCGCACACAGCAGCTTCTCTCAAGTTAGATCCCATAATTGAACGGACCACAAAAAAACAGATGTAGAGAGAAAAAATCGTCTTATGAACTTTGTGTCCTTTCTGTATTAGTCACAATTAAGCATTCCTAAGCGGGAAGTTCTCATATTAGGAAATTAACACTGTTCTTTTTATCCCAACAGTCATTCCGGGGAAACCTGGCATCAAAGAACTATTTATGCCGAAGAAAGCAGCAAAAAAGCTTGCAGACCCAATGAATAAACCATGATACGACGCCCTGTGGTATTTAGGCCATTTTCAGTGACATACTCAGATGAACGTAAACCCGTAGTTTTTAGTCGATTGTAATTATATCTCTATGAATCTTCATTGAACTGTACGTTCTACATCCTCTCTTTTTATATAAACGGACGGGCAAGACAGCGTGATGGGTTCTGACTGCAATGTAATAAGTTAAGTATTCAGTCTTCACGTCAGAAGGCGATCGCTGTTATGCGGAGTACAATACCAAATTTGGGCTAGGTAACGTCAAATTGTTGAAAAAGTGGATGCGGCGAAACCTGTGACTGTATAATTTGTAGCCGGGAGTAGTGACGATAAAGCTGATGTGAGCTCCAAGTCAGATTTTTTCTAAATAGTGGAGAAGTACACATTTGTGATGGTTTTAGATTTATAATATCGGTTTGTTATCAATTGAACATCACTCACAAATTATCGTAGCTGTTGTATTTTTACAGAAATTCTGATCAGCCTCTCTCGAAAATAACCATAATACGCAAGCCTCCCTCTTATTATAGCCCATCAGTAGTGCATGTCCTTGTCAATGCTGGGATCAGTACTAAGACCACGCTTTCATGAGGTGACAACTGCCCCATTAGCCTCACAACAAGCGCGACTGAATTATCATATATGGCTGAGTATTTCATATGATAATTCAGTGGACCATAATGTGGGGTCAGTGGCGCACTGGTGAAGATGGTTACCTCACGAAGGCGTGACAAGAGCAATCACACAGCTCCCAAGGTACATGAACTACTCAACCAACCTTTACGACTCATCAGCAACCCTGAGAGCAGGCGTAGAATCTTGCCAATATTGCAAAAATGACTTGCATTTAGTAGGTGCAAAAGACATATCAAACTAGCAAACGAAAGCTGCTAGTCTGCCTAAGATGTTCTGGGCTCTCTGTGACCCGCCGAGATGGGTGTGATGTTGTCTGCATACTTTCTGTCCCGAAGTCAGTCAGTCAGAGCACACCTCAAGATCCTGTCCATTGCAGAACTGAATAGTGAGGGTTGGACAACCTTGTGGCACCCCATTTGGCATATATATATATATATATATATATATATAGCGTAGTGTGCATTTGAAACGTCACAATAAATATCCATCTCTCGGTGTTCGTCTTTTATACTTAATCACATATATGTATATGTATATATGAACAGTCAGCTACGATCACCTGTCAGCAGTGCTCAGGTTGCTTAATCCTCTTAGTGACAGGCATTACCCATCCCGATAAACTATCCGCTAACGTGGTTACTGAGTTCGTAAATATCTGTACTGTAAAGTTATATGCCATCTACCTTGGGTGAACTCTGCCATCCTTCTGGACATCAGTGGACCTTTCATTCAGTTGATAGAACAACACCCAGAGTCTGTCCTGGATGGTACGCATGAGTACTAGTACAAGGGAAGCCGCAGATTCTGATGGTAGGTCAGAGAATAATTGAATCGTAAATATAGATGTTTGATAAATAACCAAACAAAATACAAACTTACATGGGCCAACGATCTTACGGACACAAGTCAACCACTGGCGGTGAAACTGTCATTCCCGACAGGGTTTCTAACCAGAGATATGGATTATTTCCCCTGCCAACCTTCCCGACAGGAGGGGTAGGGTTAACTAAGCCCAGTACCAAGGCATCGCTTGAGAGTTTTGAGACTTCTACTAACTGCCACTGGCCACGTTGAACAACCCACGAGGCAACAGACGTCCTGTTAGCATGTGGAGCAAGTGACTTATCCAGCATAGATAAGACAGGCTTATTACCTTGGCAATCGGCCGCGCCCAAGTACACACTGACTTGGTGACGGGTTATCAATTTGATACACGCCAACCAGAATAAACTGTCGTGTTCAAAAACTGAACTGGTATACGTCTTGCGCATGGATGGGTCAGGCTAGGGATTTGTGGAACAAGATTGGGTACCTGCACGAACTGTACTAACCAGTGAGCAAGTCTACGTCCGTATGTGCGAAGCTTGCAAGTCAGCTATCTGACAGGCCCCCAGAAATGTTTAAAAAAGTACACAGTCCTGAGTAGCGAAACAAAAACAACTGAAAAGACACAATGGTTACACAAATAACCTTTTTGAATAGAGAAGAACAATCAGGGATGCTCATTGACATTAACTAATGAAGCTCATGTGTTTCAATGTGAAGATGAGTGAAGCTTGAATGTGGTGTTTACTTACCAGAGGAGTTGGTCGGAAATTATGCTTGAACGTAAGAGCTGACATCGAATATCAGTGATATTCAATCTATATCAAACAGCTTTTGTCGGAGCCGCTTTCAAACTCCAATGTTGTGTCAGCCATACAGATATAATAGATAACTGTCAGCAATAGCACGATCACATATGTCCATACGTCTAAGTGAAAAAGATGTGGTCTATATAGAGAGGGTAGTGAATATTTCGGCTCATGCCGTTCTGTCACTCATCTCTCAATGACAGATCACATGCAAAAATTCTCAACAACGATTTCTACAGCCCGTTCTGCTTTTCCTCAATAGCGACGACGTGCGCTAGCCAATCGTACGGGGCTAACTAAAGTTGTAACAGTAGTCGACTTCCATTATTTGCTACCGTGCTACGGAAGTGTAGCTAAAATCAGTGCTTGTAGCACTGTGGCGTTAAGGAGAACAAACCGATCAGTCTAGTGGCAATTCATAGCCTAATCCGGGGCTACAGAAATAGATTGTGTCAAGTTCCAAATTCTACGTACAAAATGATAACGAAGTGTGCTGGTCAAAGACAAACTTCACTTGAAAGACGTCTTGATTCAGAGTCGTTCGAACATATGAATTTCAAAGGATCATTAGGAGAGTGCTTAACGGTTTTTCATGTTTCATCTCCGAATATTTTCCACGAAACATTTTATTTGACTGCTAATTTCCGCACCCCGTGAAATAACGGTCACTCCAGTAACTGGGGTTTCCAATACCTTAAAACAGATTTGAGACTGTCAAATATTGCAAAATGATATGCCGTATTGAAATAATTATTGAAAGACCAGACGAAAAATACAGTTTGACTCTCATCCATTATGAAACGCAAACGTTTGAAGCTGATAGCGAAAATCACGAATACATGAAAGAAAAACAAAAAAGTGCACAACTATTAGAAAACCACACTCTGATTACGTCATTAAACTAAGATATCCGGAAGTAATAGAGAATGAGGCTAAATGACCAGAATCAAACGGATTTTCAAATTATTATACGTCAGTGTTGTAACCGTGCTTGCCGATTGACTCTTGCGGAAAGACATTCCTGACGGTGACAACGTCCCAACTGTGGTTGACATAACCGTCCGGCTACCGGCAAGTTGAAAAGGATGCTACTGGCATTGGGCGATCGACTAATGCCAACGTCTTACATTCGAAAAAAGGTGGACATATGTATGGGTATACAAGTCAACAAAAAAGATGAAGATATCAGCGCCTTCTACGAAATATAAATGAACGAAAAATGGCAACGAAGAACAGACCGGAAACCAAAAAAATGTGTACAAATGGACGGTTCACAATCTACACAATGTTAGAAAATATAGGACAAACTACACAAGTTTGTAAAGTAAAGCCGGGTCCCGCGAAGTCGCCAGTATCAACCGAACGAAATGGCTTAACATGATCAACGACTACCACAAATCGGATAGCTTGCGTCTAACGGCGTCAGACGTTCGAGCAAAATTTTCAAGGCTATTCGATGCTGCTGCAACTGCATCAATTCCATAGCCAACTTCTCATTGGCTTGCATCTGTTCATCGCATTCACGACGAAGCCGGGTGACAATCGAGCCCGGATCGTTTACGTGTCCATCGTCTGTGGACGTGACAGTCGAATTAAAGGGCCTGATCATGGTAGAATGAGTGAGACAAAACGAGAACCTCATAAATGTAAATACACGTGGGGGCACTCAGTCAAGGATGATATACACAAACAAAAAATGAAATGGACGTTCACAGCATTTTAAACAGAAGGACGAAGTGAACAGTGAAACCGACTTCAGATTCATGCATAATAATAATAATAATAATAATACGTCGAAACTGCTATTTTTCTGATAGATCGACCACTTACTCTTTCTTAGCAGTGGGAAATCCGTCCACTTCGTCAGAAAACGGCACCGTAGTAAACTGTGAGATTGAAAAAGAAAGTAAAAATTGACTATCCGTACAAGAAAAAGTGCAACTAAAGTTCTACATGAAATATGTTGAGCGATGAACTGCAAACGACTGTTTTGGAACCTCTGCTTGTTTTACACCCCAGTATGCATATATTTGTTCAGTTAAATCTGCAGAGCGTTACAATGGTCGCTTGTCATTTTCTTTGAAAAACTTGGGGATCGACACGCAACACAAAAGTGACAAGCAAGCAGTCGTCACATACAGATTCAGATTTCGAGCTGGCTTGATTGGCACTGTCCCCTACTCAACGGATCGATCGGCCAGAGCACATATCTGAGATGTTCGAACATGCGTCCACGTTACGGGCCCAGATCAGATTCTTTAAGAAACACGAGCAACAGCCGAAATGCAGCGTACATTAGAGTGGTAGACCAGCTACGGACGCAACTGATTAGACTGTTCGCAAAGGTAGGCATGCAATCAGACAAATAGGTTACGTTCTTACTGAATACACGGCAATGTGTTTACTACCAATTGATATACTCTGCGGACCACAGACGGGGATTGCACATTCTATGGCAAGTACAAACACAAATGAACTTCCAACCCACAGCCACATCGTTGAAAGTGGGTTAGTTGCAGTTGAGATAGGTCACAAGCCACTGAATACTAAGCGAGATGAGAAACTGGACATCGAAAATGTCGGGGAGTTCAAACGCCAACTAGAAAACTGAAAAAAAGAACACGTTAGTTAACAATGAAACTAGCAAGAACTGGCAGTCACAGTTTGAAGCGATTCGAGATAAGTAGACCGAATGATGTGTAAGTTTCCTAGAGAATATGACAGGCAAAACTGATATCAAATGCAGCAAACCCACCGAGAAGACATCGTCCTTTGCCTCGTGTGCCCCACCAGCTGCTATGCGGTCTTTTCGTACAGGTGTTAACTGGGTATCAGCGAGTAAGCGTGGACCGTTGCCGTTACAAGTAGTCAGATAGGCTCGAGGAGGAGGCGGAGGGGCTGGAGGTGACACAGTGTTTACCGGTGTACCCAACAATCCAACCTGGCAGCTTCCGCTCAATGGCAATGTTCGAGAACGCAGTGGAATTGGATGTTGTAACTGAACAAACCAGCACAAGAACAGAGAGTTTACGACATAAAAACGAATTACATACTGAAGTAGAGGAACTTATGAAAGGTGAATAAATACGTTCGAAAAGGCCAGGTAAACGCGTGCCGAGTTTACGCTGACTTTGAGTGGTAGTGTCCGTATACGATTGCATGGAAGCGTCGAACTGGGGGAATTTTCGTTAACCTACGACAACGCTGAAATCAAAGATGCACCAAAGTCAAACATAACGGCTACACGTGCAAGCACTATTAATGTACAGCTATGAAATGTAATTTCTAAGGGTGGACGATATCAAACATCTTCAGAAAAATGAATATCGGCGTTTGCCCTGACGTACGCACACTAAATGGTATTGGTAAACAATTATCGAAGGAGTCAAGAAGCAGGTAAGCAGTGAAAAAGTTCACCTGGTCGAACTCTGAAAATGTAGATTTAAATGGGTAGGGCTGTGTATCAATGTATACTCAACCAACAGCCCTTGCCAAGCCTCTAAGCGAGTCAACGTGATCAAGCTGATGAATCACTCGGAAGCTAAACAGTGTATGTCATCACCTCCAAGAAATGAAAAACGTGGCAGATGTGGCATACCGATAGAGACGTTATGAGAAGTGGCCTGTAATGGGAAACCGCGATTAGAACGGTATGTCAATGACATTTTAATATTCACAGATTTTTGTCATTTCATAACACTTTCGCAACAGTTTAATTCCATTCACCGTGATCTCAGTCACCCATGAACAAGAGTTACATAACTCACTATCATTCTTATTTCCAGATGCTTAGACGGTAAACTTAACCAGTCTGTTTACCGGAAAGCCACATGGAGTGGGCAGTACGTACAATTCTCTTTATTCACGTACAAAGCTCACACAAGTAGTTTGATGCGAACGCTTTTTCATCGGACAAGGAAACTAAGCACGGTTGATCGACTGAAGTCTGAAGAGGAGCTCTTGTAGAGTGTTGTGATTGCGAATGGGTATCCGGTCAACTTTGTTGAAATTCACTGCAAGCAACGAGTGGCTAACTCCTAAGGGCAATCAGCGCCGAAGAAGAAGGTTTTTATCAACCCTCCTTACATACAGTATTACCGATGTAAGTCGTAGATTGAAGTCTACTTATCCCGCAGCAGAATTGTGTTTGTTTGCAGGATTAGTCTCTACCGCCCTGATCGTTCTTTGTCAGAAAACTGTCATCTACCAGTTTGCTTGTAGTTGCGGTGACCCATACATTGGCAGAACGGACAACAGCTTATGAAACAGGAAGGCAGAGCACACCCTTAAATGGCTAGTGCAAACAATGACTCAACGCGGGTCAACATACTAACACCCGCACAGGAATCTGGCGTCTTTGATCGCGAAGCGCGTAATCGCAACAGGTCATGTGGTTGACCCCGTCACTTCGTTTGTGCTCCTATTACGCAATCGCAACTCTAAGACGTTAGTGTTTTCCGAGACTTTGTTACACAAACGTCACGAACCGGCCCTTTATTGATGAAGAGTACTGACACAGTCAATTTCGTTGCCGTGGCAGTGAAACCGTTTATCCAACCTTGATTGTGCCTATGTGACGTTCGTTCATTTCACTGCTTAGTCGCCATGCCCTAAGCCTATAACTGAATGTTTCATGTAATCGACTGACGAAAATAAACGGAATGCATGTATCTCGCAACGTATGTTTTGCTGTTTTGATGAGCAGGATAAAAGGAACTCAATGTCTCAAAGATACAGCATCTGTTATTTCGAACACTATGATGACACGTGCCAATGTTTAGCGGTTCCTTTTGAGATTGATCAATCCAACATAGTTTCCGGTAAACCACATATTGCTAGATCATACCCGTTCTATGTTCGACCGATATTTTCTTCGTTCATGCCATCCATCACTAAGGGTAAGCGTGACGACGCATAATAATTCGGTTACCGTAGGAAAGTCACAATCAACTGTTTCACAGGACGTTATAACCACAGGCGCGGCTAGAAGCTGAAATTCTATGTACGCAATTACCGTAACCTTTGTTTAGGGTGACCGTCAAACGATTGGATTAAAGGTGTACACGCGATGCACATCAGAGTGGTCATTACTCACTTCAGATACTTAAGTAGAAAATTTTATTAAGATTAGTGACCTCCGAGTTGTCCGACTAAGCGTGAAAGCCTAAAATCGTATCAAAATTTCGGCATAAAATTAGGCCGAAGTGTTTTTGCCATTACTGTTTCGACACTCAATCACTCAGGACAACTAAAATCTAGGTATATGAGCACATTGGAATGTGCGTGCAGCCAATTGCACCGTACAGTTGTTAACGGTTGTTCGATGCTGTTACAAAATGCCATCATCGTAAATAGCAAATTATGTTGGTAGGACACAGGTAGGCTAGATACAATGGGATTTTCCCAGTAAAAAAAATAGTAATAGTAAAACGGTAAAATATTGTTAACATCTCTTTCAAGTTGGTCTTCTGACCATTCGAAAAGAGGCATTAAACTTGAAATTTGTTCACGTTGGAGCTTACCAGTAATCCTTGCCATGATCAGAATATTAAATCCGTCCACGCTTTCGTCACCGAGTTCACACAGAGTAGGACTGACTTATCACATCCAAACGTTAACCTTCATTCGCCTGTGAGCAATGCTCAGCTACGATCAATTGTTAGATTCACTTAGTTCGACAGAATAAGCGTATGAAGAATGGTATAGCTGGATAGGTATCAATCCCATCATTACAGTCTCCCTAGAGGTTCAATCATATTCGGCAACATTAAAATCTCAAAATCCAAGTCAATTTCTGAACTGCATTAAATAAGTTATCAATCCGCGTAATTTCTGTTAACTTTAAGAACTTTTTCCCTAAAACCAGTGATATCGCCTCCGAAGGGGCAAATGTGGGGACACAGAGAAATGATAATTGGAAAGCGGAAGGGGGATGATAGGTAGAGACCAGAGTTGTTCTAAGCGATTTTTAGTTGAATAATGATAAGCTGAATTGAATATACTAAACCCACTGACTCCCGAACAAACATATGGCTTCATAGTGGAGTATGTTCAACAATGTTTTCTTCTTACTGGTCTGAATCTACAGTACACCGAACGTACGTTAAGTGAGAGCGACGATGACGTTGCGTTCGGAAAGTTAAGGGGGCAGTGACGTCAAACTTGATACGCTAAACATAAGGCGACCCTAAAAAGTGAGAAGTATCGATTTGAAATGGACCTATCGCTATCACCACTTCTTAACAATGTGAAAAAAATTCAACAAACGATACAGAACTAAACAATATTACAACGTTATGGCTACCTACAAGAGGACATCGTAGATAACTCGTCGACTAAATTGAACAAACAGAGACTGCTAACTAACCGCTCACGTCTAATAACCCTCTGCAATTTAAGAAGAAAAATCACAAGTTATGCAGAGATGACGTGTATCGAAGTCGAGAGGCTGCAAACCACATATAAAACCTGAGCAAAATCTAAGGTAATTAACCGAACAAGAAACTAGACAGGCACCATGAGCATTACCATGTAGGTGTAACCTCACCTGTGCACTGGAGCTGGGCCGAGCCTCGAAATGCATAATACCTTCGGCAAGGGAGGAAATATCGCTCTGGCTCGAAAGTGACCAACGTCGTATGCGACCAGAGGTCGGCGTAAGTCTGGATGGACTGAGCGAGGGGATACAGGAGTTGCCAGAAGCAAGTGATGGCGGGGAGAAAAGGCGCCGATGATTAGTCAGCCCTTGCGAAACAATGGTTGCTTGATCGTCAAGTCGTCCACCGGTCCGTTTAGGCTGTGGCATCGGAAGTGATTTGCTTCCGACAGATTGTGGTTCCGAGGCCAAAGTGAACAATGACTGGCTGGTTATGACAGCCATCAGGGCACACGGTAGAATTCGCGGAATAGGAACGCCGTTGCGACGTAACACGACCAAATGCATGGCAACACAAAATTCACCCAAGGTCAACTGCCCATCGCAGTCGGCGTCAGACAAGTCCCTTGGAAAACCACATGAGAAATGTTCGACGAAACATAGAGCATTGAAAGATAATCAACCTAAGCTGAACATGATGTAGTTTGTATGAGTATATGCGTTAAACAGACTGACCTTGCCTGTCATCAGATATAAAGTATGATCATTAGTTTTTCACTAACACGGGTTTAGTAAAGTTTTTTAAACTTTATAATTTTCTACTCTAGTACTGACTGCAAACTCGTGTGCACCGTTCAGGCGAACAGGTCAACAAAAGTAGATTTTCATAAACTGCATCAGAATGGTGTTCACGGTTCAAGTTTTTTTAAACACAGGCAAAAACATGAGGACAGCAGTAGATTCGTGATATCATTTTTTCTGTACACCCGTTTCACTTGTGAACATCACAAGCGAAAAAGCAAACAGGCGAATGTTTGATCATAGACAACTGACAGATTCCCGGTGTTCACTTACTTAGGTAGTGTGACTGGTGCTTCACAATCTCGAATTCGTGTTGGACATATGAACAATACGGTACGTAAGTGTGAATAATTGAGCACACTTTTGAGCACGTATAAAGCAAACTGACGAGACTAACCTCAGTCGAAAATAACGCGAGAATCAACTAGCTCACAGGTCACCCAGTAAACATTTGATATCTCTGCTAGTCCTGAAAAGCTACATTGTTGAATTAGCGGAATTTTTAACAACACTTTTAAACCGTTCCTTGTGTACTGGTCGCCTACCGAAAGCCTAGAAACCGTTCACGATAAACTATGTCTTCCGAGTTGGATGCGGAAAAGACTGAACAAACAGTCGGTCAACGAGACATTTATATTTCCTCAGTAATTGTAACAAAACAGTTGGAGGACGAACACTAGTAGGTGAAAGTATTTTACATTGGTTCGTCGGTCCCAAATAAACTATAGCACGGAAAGTTTCGATTCGATGTCTACAGCAGTAGAAAGGAGAAATGCAAACAAAGAGATGAGCATCAGACAATGTAACCTAGATAAAAACACAACATCGGTTCGTACCAGTTTCCCCCGATGGTGTCAGAACATGTCAGAAGTGGTGAGTTGTGACAGCGCACTGTGGTAATGAAGGCTAACGTCAACACCACGTTATGGTCAGCTGACGGAGTGTGCTGTCCAATCTACGAGGCTGAGGATTTACGATTTTCTTTGATACAGTGTTAGATTATGAGGTCTATTTCGAAACCAATGTGGGTACGTTTCTTCACCGAACTATCGGTTCTGCTTACGTAAACCCCACCTCAGTGACATGAGGACCAGAATGGATAATGTGGGATGACAAAAGTAACTCGTGTCTGATCAAGGACTCGCAATTAAGAGGCGTTGTAGATCTGTCTTAACGAAGGGACCATTTGTTTGGTTGTCAGCAGTATCACAGTATCCATTTTACAGAGTAGCTCAATATACGCCAATTTCTTGGTTACATCATCGTTCTTATTGTTATTGGATTTTGGTTCGTTGGGAAGACTGATAAAATGTCCCGAGTATCCAGTCATTCCCAGGATCGTTTCAAGCATTCCTTGTTTTAGCGCCACGTAGTCAGATTCAACATGCTCTGCTGAACTATGTTATACTGCACCACGCCTGTTTCACCGGGTTGAAACTAGTGAAATGCAATCTGGCTTTCCTGAATGACCCACAAAAATTTACGATCTGAGACAGGAAGGAGAACATATGTCTAACAGAAAAAAGAATCTCGGAAGTAACTCTTAAACATAGTTGGATAGATAATTGGAAGCGCGAACACCTAGAACCCGACAGCTGCTTAGTGTCTGATTTGAATTACCTTCCTAAAACCCACAAGTTTACGTTTTTCGAAAAAGCATCTTCCCATAGCACAATCTAGTTATCCTAAACCCAAACAATAGCGAGAACCAACAGGAAAGATACATTCTTCATCCAATGAGAAGAAGACGATTGCAAGAAACAAGCAATGATACAGTCAACCGTTCATTAATGCATGTACCACCACCGGTCAAACGTTCGAACTATACATAAGATAGCTTGTGACTTACCAGATATCGGACAGTTCGGTATTAGGAAGCTTTGAAAGTTCAAAAAATGCCTTCGCCTGAAGACCGCTCAATTTAGCGCGTGGATCGGGTTGCATTCGAAGAAACTGAGATAAATAGTAGGCTTTCTGTTCTGGACTCAAGGCCCATGGGTCCAAAAGAGGAGCAGTATCAGTTATCAGTGTATTGTCTGGTGTCGGACGACTACGATCGCAATGTTCGAATCCGTGCGCGAAGTCTGACTGAAAGCCGTCACCATCGACCTACGTGTGAACATATGGAAGTTCAGACAAGTTTGCTTTGGATACTTGCGTCACGTTTAAGATTAAGTAGAAGAATAAACAGCTGATGATTCAGAAGTGAAAATCGTATTTAAGGGATGGCGATTTGCCAAACTAATGTTGTGATCCAAGAACGCGGATAGCACAACGGTTATTTATTCGAGAAAGCAACACATGGATTAAGCGCTTAAACCACAAACGAAAACACTCATTTGCATACGTTACTCGGCCCAGACCGTCTCGGTTGTCACAGACGCCAGCCGCAACAAGGACCATTTTGGGCGATGCTGCACTCCGATAGTTCTTCTTGTATTTTTCGTGCGGCTATTTGGATGTCAAAATGTATGCTCTGGTCCTACTACTGAATAGTGGTCGTGTGAGCAGTATATTACGATCGCTCATCCTCACTACACCAGTTGTTGAATACAGTGTAGCAGGGCCTTAGAATTATACTCCGCTAGAAGAAATAAACAGATAAATGAATCCAAATTAACGAACTGGACAAAAATAAAATTTGACCACGGAAGTGATGAATCACTTCACTTCCGTTCCAACTATAAACGATAAAAACACAAACCACCGTATTCGTATTATGAGGACAAATTATGAAAAAACAAACACGGTGGACGTCAAGTAACAACATACAATTGGAAAGCGAAGATCGAGCAAGTGCAGTGATTCGGTGTCTAAGGATGTACACATAAGGATGGTTTAGACACGTGCATACTGTGGATGCCTGATAATTAATTAACGTAGTCGACCAGGACAGGATGTGGAGTGATAGGTCGGTGATTCTGCACAGAAGAATGACGAGGGCAGGTCAAATACTGTACGTGGAGTGTATTTCCTAGGTTGGTTGTTTTCTGATTCACACAATCAGCGGTGAACGTTCGTTACGGTCGTACGCTGATACCCGTGACTTTCCAGAGAATATAAATTTTCGTTATTTTGGATGTCAGTATACGGCCCGAAGATCTCCATCACCCAATCAACTACACACGAAGACTGATCAGATTCGTCGGCTATCGGCAGCGAGACTAGATCTATGACTGTAAGTCAATCAGGAGTACTTGAGTGGTTTTCAATCATGTCAAATTCGTTTTGGGTTTGGCTGGAGGGCACATCGACGTCAAACACAAAATGCCGAAAGCGCTCTACACTTGCCGAGGTGCGCCTGCCTCTAGCTTACGACCTCACTCAGGCGATAGTGAAGCACACTGGACACATATACGGTATGTAACGCATTAGAGTGGTACTACCTCGCGTGATACTCGTGTTCCTTCAGATGCCAACCGCTCGGTTCCTACGTGACCGTCGAAACCTCTACAGACTCACGGGAATATTCCATCTATCAGTAGGTGTCATTCTGTTCGTTTCGAACTCCGGAAGCAACTAAGAGATTAGCGCGAGGCCCGGTAGACAGAACACGCAACGGAGATCAAACAAATTCCAGCCACCGGAAACACTCGAAAGCTTTATCATCTCAACAGAGCAACAAGTAACAAAAAAACAGACGAGAGCGAAGCAAACCTCGAAGCCAACAGTGAGTTCACCCATAACCAACAACAAGAATTAGGAAGCCGGGTCCAGCACTTCCAACAATAATCCAACTGGACACCCGTGCAGTTGATCATGCCTACGGAGATTTCCCGTTTTCATTCATCATCATCATCATCATCACCATCATCACAGATCAATACACCAGTGGTTCTCACTGATGCTTAACTGTCATACAATCATGAAGAACAAGACGGGAGAGGAGGGTATCTAGCTGCTGAAAATAGTTAAGTCTATATTCAAATACTCAACATTAATGTGCCTACACCTTACAAGCAAACAACCGAGCAATTAATGAAGGTGAAGCGTCATCTGCAAGAGAGCTTTCCTTACGGCTTTCACTGCCCCACGTCATTAACTGCACTTACTTCACAAGTAATTCTACCGAACGATAACATTTACACCGCCGGGCCTGATTAGCCGCTATCTCACCTAAAGTTTCCAGCCACCGACTACGAGTAGCGACAGCCCAAGCCCGGGGGACGAATCCGACCCACAATAGCCATGCTGAACGATTTGTCCGTTAATTAACAACGGTTAATGAAGCGAGGCAATAACAGTCGTGACGGCGGTGCCTATGAGATAACGTCTTACCCCTAAACGTAGCTTGGTTATTTGTCCGTAAAGTGTAAGCAAACTGATGTTAATTGCAAACTTTTAGCCGTAGGTGCTATACCGGGTACCCGTAAACTAGAGTAGGTCTTCGATAAGCGACTGCTGGCAAGCTGCGAATGCCAGGAAGACGGAGGACAAGGAGAGACTATCGAAATAGTGTGTACGCGCCCGGCAGAAGTTTCACCAAGGCGAATGACAATGATGGATGTGAATGCATATCTAACTTGCAAATGAGTATACGCGTTTGTGGTTTGATTTTTGACATGACCTATACGGGCGTTTGTGCAATAAACGAATTCTCAGGCCAAGTGTCTTTTGCGGTCACAACACTGATATTGCTAAGCTTTGTGCTACGTACTGTGATTTATATAGTCGTGCGCTAGACATTTCTGATTATCGTTAACTAGCGGGTTATAACAAAAAGAATGCGAAGACGGAGTGAGTGAACGTCAAATTGCGAATAAGTATGCGGCGAAAACAGAGCTGATTTACAACTCTGTTCGCAATAAACGGAATGTCCTCCATATTGCGTAGAAGAAACACCGCAATTCACAAAAACATCTGCAAATGGGATCATACGCTCTAACAATGACAACACCAACTGGTTCTGATTTAAATGTACACAAATTACAACCATTACCGTACCCTGTTTAACGGTGCAAGAAAGAAAACCACAGGGTTGTGGCTCAGGCTGTGGGAACTGAAACGGATAGCTACAGCTAATCAAAAATAGATAAGGTATTTGTGACGGAAAGTTGATCAATGCGATGATGGTAACAAGCATTATAGATGCAACTGAATGGATGTCGCAAGGGTGGATTCATTTTTCTATTGGATTGTATACAATAAACAAAAGTATGCATACTTTGCAGAAATAAATACCTTAAATATTATAGTTCACACCCTAACGTGTTTTTGTACAAGTGATGGCAACCAACCAGGAACTGGGATGAGTCTACTTTGAGACCAATTAGCCCGAACCGAAGGTAGCAGTAGTAACCAGCTTTGACTGCACTGTCCCATCTGTGTTTTTATGCACAATCCGTGTATTAGATGATCGCCATTAGTATATTATTAAAAGTATACATACGGGTAACCAATACTAATTGTACCCGGCGCTAGTTGACAAACAAGAACTAATACTCGCCGGTATGATATACCATTTTAAGATTAACAGCTGATTTTAGCCAAAAAACTACACTAAAAGCATTTGTTTCACAACTAAGAAACAGTAACATGGTCCGACATAGTTAACCAGATGCATCAGATGATTCGAGTTTCTTATTTCAGAAGAAAAAAGGTGAACAACACAAAAGCCTCAGAGGAATAATATGACCAGTAATACAGTAGAAGATTTCAGGTCTAAGTTATGTTACGCGGGAGAAGTGTATGCACATAAACAATTAGAAAAAACACCTATCCGTGAAAAATGACGTCCGTTCAGTAGAGAGAAATGCGCATGTCTAGTTCGTGATCACACCGATCACGGGGTTGGAAGAAAAATACGAGTTAACGTCCCAAAACCACATGGCAAATCTCCCCAGGAATAACCCCAACACATTCGTCTTAATGTAAAACGGTGTACATACGATGCATAAAACTCTCTGTTGCCAGAGGTTCTGTTCTATATTTACTTCGTTCTTTCCGATCCAATAGATAATAAGTTTTGAACAAAACGGAAAACCAGGAGCTCACCTCATGTGATCGAGCGATTTGAGTCAACGCCACCAAGGTCTCATTATATGTAGTGGGTGCCGCAGTTGAAACAGATATCGAATTGCATGTCTCAACAAATCCTAACCTGTTTTGACCGGCATCCTGCAACCCAAGTGGAATAGCGCCAAACGCAGAGGACGCGTTTTCACCTAGATTCAAAACGGAAGCAAGAGCAAGCTTATGGCCGTTACATGAGCAACTAATCAGTTTGGGACAAAAAAATTACGCAGATGTATACAATGAGAAGTAAGATTACCTGCAGGCCTTGAGTAGCCAGAAAAATTTATAAACTGTACTCGACTATATACTCATGTGACATACAGCATGCTTCCTCAATATCATCCGTGGGGAGTAAAACTACTTGTCCCGTGGAGCCGTTTCTCCTCGGAGGACAGAGGACCATAATCTCATGAAATCCTATCAAGGTGAGTATGGAGGATTGAGTAAAAGAGCATCCTCAGGGTCCTCAAAATAGCTATCCTATGATTATCACCAGGGCCTCATCAAGACTGCTCTCAGTATCCAGAAGCATTACAGAAAAGCTAATAGTTAGCACATATATTAATATATTCAACACACAATTACAACATGTGAAAAAGTGCCACACTATATGTGAAGAGAATAAAGGGGCTATGTAAGATAAAGAAACAGAGATGTAGGGAGAGAAAAGGCATTGTATCAAGACTGATCGAGATTCGCAACCGGAGCGCCATTGATTTTTATTCTTCGCCAAATCAGACAGAGTTCTCAACCAAAGGTGTTCCGTTTTTGTCGGATATTAGCTAGAAAGCCAGGAACTCAACAGTGAGGTAAATTTCAGTGTCAATGTCTTGATATCTCGAACTAAAGTCATGTACAGCCACCAGGCTGATACTTCTAACATAACCCACCGTTCGCGAACAAAACAGGACGGCGAGCATCATTGCACGATGTTCCAATCACCCGCCACCAATGTCTCAGAGACACAGTTGGTGGTAACAGGATACTCTGTAAACATCCTCCGCACGTGTGGACCAACACTCGCATCCACCAAATAATATCGCACTTACAACAGCCTTTCACAAAATGATCAAGATCACACTGACACCACAGATGGCGTAAGTTGGCAAACGCCATCCGAGCCTTAACCATACGATTTATTACCCCGACAACGCTCACACAGCTCCCAAGGTACATGAACTACTCAACTACCTTTTACGACTCATCAGCAACAGTGAGAGCAGGCGCAGAATTTTGCCAATATTACAAAAGTGACTTGCATTTAGTAGGTGCAAACGAAAAACCAAACTAGCAAACTAAAGCTTCTAGTCTGCCCGAAATGTTCTGGGCACCCTGTGACCCTCCGAGATTAGTGTGATGTTGTCTGCATACTTTCTGTCCCGAAGTCGAGTGTCTGGGCATATTTCCACACCATCATATTCGAAGTCAATCAGAGCGCACCGCAAGATTCCGTCCACTGCAGAATTGAATAGAGGGCTGGACAAGCTTGTGGCACCCCATTTGGCCTACCGAAGATCGGTAATGAGATGTCGTAAACTCTAACCCGGCCCAAGGTCTGACAGTCAACTTATATCAGGATGTTCACATATTTTTCAGGTACACCTTTCCTCGATAGAGAAAACCAGAGTGTCGTTCCTTCAGGTGAATCAAAGGTCCACTGACGTTCAAAGGGACAACAACTGTTGGCTTACTATATTAATGGCAGAGTTTGAGAATCTGATGGAGGGTGAATATATGATCAGTGTAGGCATAATCAGGGCGACATCCAGTATGCTCTTCACGGATATACTGTTCGCGTATTTTGCTTGGTCTATATACTACAGTAGCCACAAACAACATCGGTACAATAAAATTCAGACTGGTCTTTCAGTGGCTAGCACTCGAAGTGTGTGGACCTTTTTCAAAAATGGGAATGATAGCAGTCAAACCCCAGTCACATGGAACGGCCTCAATGGCCCACAGTTTCTGGTGCAGAGCTGTCAGATCTTCAATTATGGATGGACCTCCATAGAAAAAAGGACAAGAAGGAGTTCGTCTAGTTGGATGACATATGACTTCGTCTCAAGTGAAGATTCCGGTTCTGAGGACAGAGAAAAGTCAACAGACCAATGAAGACGGACAGAGCTCGAATGCGCGAAAAATGAGGTTGAATTGTTGTTGGAAATGTTTGGTACAGCATCCTGAGCGTCGTTGTACGTTATGAATAGGCTCATCATTGGTTTTACATGTTACCTCATTCACACTTGGCTTCAACCCCTGCAGTGTTTCCTGGAGATTTGGTTCCTCAGTGAAACGACATAAAAACGCTTAGTAACTTCCTGAGGTGACAGAGTTCCCTGAAACAATGAAAAGTGTGTCCATGGGCAAATGGAAACAACCATCAATAAACCAACTTGACTTGTCGCGCGGCAGTCACGATTATTTTAGTAATAAACCTAGACGGAAGAATCACCATCATCATTATAAACGGAAAGATAGTCAGAAACAAGGCCAAGTTTTTCAACAAAGTTCCGAGTTTAAGCGCAAAATGCAATAAACACATCTTTCGGTGATCTGGTAGTCGGACACTATCCAATTCACTTGTGGACCAAAATACTAAAGTGTAGCAAACGGTGATCTACTGTTTCGATCAATTCAATCTTAAAAGCTTAACGATGGATGTCAGAGGTGCAGAATCTGCTGCAGTTGCGAACATCGCTGAAGTAAAAGATGAAGACGTGAATGATCCCTAAGAAGATACTGGTTGGTCATTCAGCGAAGACCTAAAGACTGAAAGGCAATCACCTGTTGTGGTGTTTATTGTTAAGTATACATAAAAACTTCCAGAGCTAGAGCTACAGGTTTCCCCAGCTTCCTGTCACGTGCTTATTATTCATGCCCAAACTTTATCAGAACTGTTCGTCTTGTCACTCTATTAACACTTGCATACACCTTTCACGTACTCACCGAGCCGCAAAATAGTACATCAGTTCGGTTCATAGAATGCACTTACAGTGAAGAATCGTGAACAAGAGAGGAACGGCCTATCAACATCGGAAAACGAATAGCAAAAGATTGAATGTAGCACAAGCGTTGCAAGCAATAACAGTGGCACTGCAACAGTGTCAACTAGGGTTTGGTGGAATGATTTATAATATTTGAGCAGGACTGTATCGTTTCAACTTTATACAATGGAGTGCTGGCTGTTACGAGCCACACAAGGTCACAAGCAAGTCGGACAATACCAGGCAATCCAAACCTAGATAGTTACAGTCGCAGTAAACCGGCTTTAACCGTAAACTCAATGACCGGTGGTCTGTCAGCATCACAACTGAGTTACCGCGAACTCTTTAAACCGCGCGTGCATTAGGCTGTGGAGGATAGAGAATCAAGCCACAATACCACCTGGTCAGACATACTGTAGCGAAAAGGCGTCTAATAAAACGCAATCTTTATTGTCTAACTCGCTGGTTGCCATGCCACACGCGCGCTCGCGTTTATGAGTCAGAATTCCAGTCCATAACACTCCCCGCTTTCTGCTCACACGTCGTATGCACTTTTGCCCGGTTTGGGTGTGTTATCAACGCTTTCTATCGGGGGGTTTTCCGCACGCCATTCCTCGTCCGCTGGGCCGATGTAGTTGAGCGATGGTTCGTAGGTCGCTCGTATTTTCCGTAATCTATCCACTGTAGGCTTTGACCGTATTCTACGACTGTGTCGAGATATTCCTCCGAGTGTTGGAATAATCCCGCCCCCGATCTGGTCGTCCATCCCATTTTATCTGCCATGTCTCGTCCGTTGGTCCGATCCAGTTGAGCGATGACTTATCCGGTCGCCCATGCTGTCCCCGGTCCGCTCACTGTGGGCTTTTGGATGTACCTTCTCCCGCGTTGAGGTATTCCGCCGAGTGTTGGAATGCTCGCACCTCCGGTTTGACAATCCACCACAATACGAACATTTATAAACGCCTGTGTAACCAGCACTAACTATCTGGAATTCTACTTGGATATCAACAGTATGACTGTACGTAGTCGATGCACAGTGTGGATCGCATAAAAAATGCTGTAGTGAAAAAGTCGACAACATGGCATATCTGAAAAACGAAGTGCAAAAATGTTGATCAAGTTAACATGGTGGCTGGACTAATTAATAATAGTAGCTAATACCAAGCATCCGGAAATTCAAAAGACAACTTCCCATATCGTTCAACATCCGAGGTTTTGTATGTTTTACCAATGTTCCTGATTGCAGAGAACTTCCAGCAGAGGATAGTTCTCGTCTATTACCAATGGCCTATAGACAGTTTTTAAACCTACAAAGCACCTCTTCATCTCGTTTCACTCCATAAAAAGAGGGTTTCGGATATACCTTTCTACATGAAATGCTTTTCAACAGATTATTATGCAAGGCGGTGGTGCATGTTCTTCTGACCGTGTTTTTGTTTCTTTTATGACCAGACCACGTCTGGACATGAAACTGCATAAAATATGTCAGATGGGCCGCGTGAAAAGGAGCAAAGCCTTGTCCGTTATCGGAGAAGCTGCCGGATGTTAGTCTAAGAGCCACTAGGACCTGTCATTTAATTCGTAAATTTTAAAGAGGCCAAGCTAGTAACCTGTTTCTTTAAATTACAACAGTATATAATTTAGTCATCACCCAAAAATTGTCTACAATTTATTACATCCCGTGACAATCCTCAGCTAACAATTCTTTGACCCGGAACATCAAGGTAATTCCGTAAGGAGAATTCAGTCGGAAAACCAGAAACCACTACATCAACAACGAATATATAGCATGGGCAAGTTGGTCCTACAGTACACCAACTGACTTGAAAATTTCGGGCGGACCACTGGTGAATTCCGTTACCCGCCTTACTCAACCACGAGTTGGGAATTTCCACTTCCTCAAAAAGTGAACCAGTTTATTAGACCATTTGTTACCTATGACAAAAATGATGACCATATTTTGGAGGGCCGTGGTTTCAACAGCAGACGCAAGTGGTTGACAGAAGTTCCAATCACGTTGGGCTTTAGACAGCAGAGCTCTGTCGTCTGAACTGTCCAGAACCTACAAACAAGTTGCCTAGTAAACAAACAGGATTAGTTATCCACGAAACTTATTGAGGAGATAAAGGTACATTTTATGACAGTTGGGTCATAGCTTTGTCATTTGGAGCCCTCTCAATCAATGTGAAAGCCATTGAACTGGTGGTGAAATGACCATAGATAAACGTTTGTCTTTTTTGCCACATTCTTTGTAAAATAAGGTCAAGCAAGCTTTTGGTTTATCAGTCATATAAGATGAGTCGTAGGCACTTCAGCCGGCAGCCGCGGGAATACTGGATGAAAGCCAGTTATCTACGGAACTCTGGTCAAAGCAAATATAAATATCTGACCTCCAATACCTTGCACATAACATCTAATTATCGAGATGAACAAACTTGTCACTGGTATCTCCCACCCACCAGCCACCTAAAATAAGCATCCGGGGTGGTAGTGAATATAAATTATTATGGTAGCCCTCAGCTCCGACTTTTGCAAAACAAAAAAATCAAGCGTAAAAGCGTTAATGGCTCAAAACAGCCGGACAAAAAATGGGGTTTAGCTGGGGACCGCTTGTTGTCATGTGTTTAAACACGAATCTACACTCATTCCTATCCAAGCCACCATGCTGAGGAAAATGTGGCACAAAGGTCATTAAGGTCAAGTGTGGCAGCTAAGCATCAGTGTAAGCCATTGATGTATTGCTGTCTACGATGATGATGATGAAGGTCAAGCCAGACAACCGAGGTTTTATCCACTGTTTGGGCTTTCTGTGGCTCACCAACTCACCACTACGGAGTACTCATAAACAGAATCTCCAAGCGATGTGATTCTATCCGTTATGAACTACGTTTTAGTGATTAACCTCACCAAGCTATTTTCAAACTCTCTGATCACCAAACAGTATCCGAGTGGAATTGATTCTCTTCCAGACTAGGTCCTACCAGGTCCGTAATATCTCACACGACTCAATGAACACATTAGGATGTCCGACGCTTTGCATTTTACGGTCTGGCGTATGCAGCCGTGAGGTTGGTATGCAATAGGATGTACGGCGTGATAAGTGGGTCAAATTTTTTGCGTACCAGTAAGACATAGGCCAAATGTCACGCCCGTGATTGGTCGGCGAGCCTCATTAGCCCATAACAGTGGTTTTCAAACTTTCAATTTATCATCCCATTATCTCGTAACTTGCTCTTTAGGTATTCTAGTTTTTGATAAGAGCTGGCAGTACACATGAGTACTACTAAGCATGGAAATTATTTAACGTGGGAGTCGGGGGTCGTGGGTTGTCGACTCTTGAAATGAAGCGTTAAATGTATCCATTGCTGACAGTCGTGAATTCCAATGGGAGTAGAAGACGACGAATTTGTTAGGCAATGGCACGATCAATTATCATTCACAGCCCCAATGTCCACGTCACGGACGCAACCTACAACATTGGAAGGCCGCAAGCAAACTCATACAGCTGGATAAAAAACGCTATCCGACATGAACAAATGCGGCGATCAGTGTAAGCGCACGTAATATCAGAATCCGTCGCGATCGCAACGTTGATTACTCATCCTCAGAAATTCATAACGATTACTCTGCAGATGACACTCGATCGTTCAAATACCACATCCTTTCAGGCAAGCCTCACATTCATACCCCCATTACAGGCAATCTGTGTATGAGAAGTGTTTAAGACGTCGAGGACCAAAACGTACAATGGTCACGTAAGAAAGTAACCACGTGTGTTACTAAAACCACCGAAATACCACGATTTATTTGGCTCCACTAAATAAACCGAATACAGGTCTCGTTTGAGTGGTAACCCATTCATTTTGGGCTCTAACAATCGAGACGTGTCCAATATAAACTAACGTCATCTTTACCCGTCATGCCATAATTCAACTGCCATCAGGTTAGTCACATTTTGTTCTCCTTGATCCATTCAACCGTATCAACGACGTTTCAAGATTTTCAACTATTCGCATTGCTTACCTTGATAAGAGCTGGTCACCGTGGCGTATTGTGAGGCATCCTTAGTTTCTTGAACATCGTTGAACTGTGTCCATGTGTTACGGCCACGACGTTCCTGATTCATTCTCTAAAAATTAAAAGAGAACTCAGGAGAAGAATTTGTCACGATTCAGTTTTAGGTTTAGTTCACAGGTTTCCTGTTAGAAGGAAAACATATCTGACGAGCTCTAATGAGAGCGAAACTCGAATTTAGTGCTTCTTTTCGAAAGGGGTCGACTGGAAAGTTTATGTGAATGCGACAGCTGCGATCAATTGTG
Organism: Paragonimus skrjabini miyazakii; assembly: GCA_014338405.1. Taxonomy (NCBI): domain Eukaryota; kingdom Metazoa; phylum Platyhelminthes; class Trematoda; order Plagiorchiida; family Troglotrematidae; genus Paragonimus; species Paragonimus skrjabini miyazakii. The sequence goes on from JTDE01001121.1 coordinate 155,140, forward strand.
GGTGATGTTCAACTTGAAAGCATAACACTCAAGATATCCTGCTGGGGTCGCCTGGTTCCAGGTGAATCAAAACCTCAGCGGCTTCGGTCGTGGTAAAGGTGTAGGGTTGTTTATCGTCTTAGCCAATCGTCTGAATGACTGAAATATTGGGGGCTGATAATGGGATGGTAAGTACTATCAACTACCATGCCTAGGATATACTATAAGTGGACACCATTTTCTATTAAAATAAAATAGTGCTGAAGGAGAGCTCGCTAGTAGAATCAGGAGGCAGTGATGATAATGATGATGAAATACAAGGGTGGTGAGTATAGAAGAGACCGAAGCAAACGATGAAAGTAGGACTGTGGAAAACACAGGGTTCACCAGACAGCCCCCAACAGTGACCAGTAGGCAGATCATCGTGTTTAAAACCAACCACTCGACGCTTCTGAATGAGCAAACACTGTGACAGCACTAGCTTCTCTGGAATGTACGGATTCTGACAACGAATGCGATCTACGTATAACACGTTGTTACATAGCATACAGTTTGTGCTGCATTGGAAGTGTGAAATATCGCTTTCTTCGGATGGCTGAGCGGAGGCACCATTTTTAAGAGTATGGTGAAATTTCCTCTTAAACGACCGAAATGAAGTACAAATGTCTCTAGTCTTATTGGAACTATACTAAATGAGTGGGCGTCTAAGTTTTTAAATATCCCAGTAACTTGTTTCCAATGTGGCAACATCTCTTTCAGGCAACTGGCGTATGTCTGAATGTTCCTCGCGAGCAGCGGTTTTATAAAACGCTAGTAACAATCACATGGCCGTAGTCTGTGGGCGTATGAGGTAATTTATATTGCCATAAATCTAAAAAGAATATACACCGATTACACTGTGTTTTGTTGTCAAGCGGAGACAGGAAGCCAGGAATGGTTAGTCCCCATTCGTTTTGGTTCAAGGTCTCGTGGCGGTAGAAGTAAAAACAGGGTGTACAAAGTCGTACCGTGCTATGACAATCCGCAAACGAGATAAAAAGGGGCGTCTCAGATTGCCCGGCCAAGAATAATCCGCAGCGAGCTTAAATAGACGGGTTGAGATCAGCCAAAATACCTGATGATACACCACTTCTCAGAAGCGACTCTGAACACGACATAATAAGCACTAAGTTACGAGACTGCATCTGTGAGGCAAGCATGCATGCCGGATTGCATCATACAAGCTACGCAATTGAACTGGAGGGCAGACAATCAGAGCCCAACTACTCAGTGTCGTAGTCCACCGTGAGTCGATCAAACGGCTTGGATCCGGCAAGCTTGAAAGCACATACAACGTTAAGTATAACGACTTCAGCAAGAAGGGTATTCCATGGCATACACACACGTACAACAAATGAACACCTACGGATATTAATTTGACAGCTTTGACAAACAAGTTTAAACCTACGGCTGCGGAGGTCAGTGGAAGTCAAACAAAAAAGGCGACGCAGCAGGATGAGAAACTCCACACAACAGAATAGGGTCTTCCCCGG
>JTDE01001122.1:0-14762 GCA_014338405.1 Paragonimus skrjabini miyazakii
TGGACGTTTGGTTTTATGCAGTTGACATGAAAACGACAAAGGACGAGAATGGTGAATTCACGTTCCACGTCAATTGTAATCAGTGAACCAGAGAAGCGTGTGCTAGCGCTTTTGGCTACAGATATTCTGATCCGAGTTCAAAAGCTCCATTTACTGCTAACCGAATGCTTCACACAATCACTTCATTCCAATCAATAGGCCATAGTGTTTAACTCGGATAGCTGCGCCTATTGTGAGTTTCACATTTGATGTCGTAGCTATTCCAGGATAATAATTTCTAATCTGTGGCTGCTTGGACGGAACATGATGGTTCCCTCACTTCGCGTGGGCTCCACCCGTTTGTGTTATTTAAACAGAAGCGTGTACGCTAACAGATCAAAAACTTGTTGCTGCTAGGTGATGATGACCCTAAACTTCATGCACTGGGGTAGTATAACAAAGAGTGAGAATCCGTGGGGAGATGTATGCCATTTTACTGGGGCCAAATATTATGTAGCAAAATTTCGCCGAAATGGCTGAACAGAATGGCGTTTTGGAGACAGAAATCTGAAGGTCACCACCCACGAGGGATATATGAATACGACATCCTTAGACAATCTCATCCAAACTGCCTGCAAACTGCATTCCAGTGGCTGATTAAACTAACTCGGTGTCCGGGTCGTTTACAGGACTATCTGGGATGTTTTAATCTGAAGGGACGCTCGTCATGCATAACTGCTTCTGTCCAGATATTTTGATGTGCATGATAAATTGTGTCCGATTCTATTTGAAAGCCAGTGAAGAGTCGTATTTTATGTTGCCCGGTGAATGTGTTATTGACTTTCGGTATTTTTCTCTCATTCACTTATTTGCTATTGTTGATTTCCTTAACCCGGATTACTGAAATCATCGTACGCTCCAATCAACATTCTTTCTGAACTGGTTAACACGGAACCAGAGTTACGTGAGCAGTTCAAGTCTGATCCAGATTGGAGCCTCCCCGAAAATCACACAAATTACACCTGTCTTAATTTTCCTACCTACAACAAAACTAAACTTAGAAGAACAGGCAAATTTTCCTGATTTTCATTTAATCGTTTGTTTACACGTTGATTTTCAAATGTTCCAGGCCCGTACGAAACGAATTCCCTCCGCAGATTTCACGTCATCTGCATGCGATTTGGATTGCTACGCAGTTTTTGTCCTTTGGTGGATACCACGCGAATTTCTGCATCCGCTAAGAGCCTAGTGCATACGCTGCGTAGTTAGCAATACACCGTTTGACAACTAATTCTCGGTTTCGCGTTGAGGATCGTATTAATCAAACGAAAGAACGAGAGATTTATATAATCCGGTGGCTGTGCGCAAAACCGATCCATATCTAATTCCGGTTGACCACGCCTATCGGTAGAGGCATACAGTCATCTGGTCGAGTCTTGGAATTAGCCCATATGTCACAAAATTTGACTATTCGCCTCAGAGATTCATATCAAAGTAACCCGCTTATGTGATCAGATAAGTAACTGTCGACACTCTCAAGCATTTCGTTTGGATACACCAGATGCACTAATCTGGACTGATTTGATAAATGCTTGTAAACTAATCGGGAATGTATCTGTGTTTGCTAGGCCATTCAAAGAATGCGTTTGTACTTCATCCTTAAGCGTCGGCAGATTGTTTGTAGACTCATAATATTGGCATTCCCACCAGATCAAACGAGTGAACTTTCTCGTACTCATCTCCAATATCGTTGTTTGAGTACTACTCACGGATTCATGCAATAGACCAATAAATCGAGTAGGCAGATTGTTACGGACAGTCATCATAGAGGTTCTGCTGAACGGGAACGTGGTAACTTCGATCAGTTATAAATAAATGTTCACTGTATACATAATGAAGTGAGTGGATTTTATCTCGGACATGGTTCGACTAGTCGTTCTAATTATATATATTCATTTCTATCTGCCAACAACAAGTAACTAGCTGAAGAATTCACAAGAATGAATTGTCTGGGTTCATATCAAGGTCGATCAGGGAGTGCCCATATAACCTGCAGTCTAATCGAATGCATTGAAATCTTCAAATCAATGCAGAATATAAAGGTTACTGATAGTAGTGTTGATCTGGGAATTTGACTTGACACAGTTTCAAATTGATCCGTAGCTATTAGTCTTCCCTATAAGGACGATGTTGTATGCCAAGTTGGTCTAGTTAATTCTATCACGAGAATTTGCAAGACATTAATCCCAGTGATTCTGTTCAAACTATTCCGAATTCAGACGCTCTTTGTGAAGCAACCGGTATCCGAGTTAACCAAATACAATGTTATCTGTGAATATCAATGTTGATGTGGAGCATCCTACATAGAAGCAGAACTAAGCACTAGTTGAGAATTAGGATCACGGAGCATATCTCCAAGTGAGTCAAACAACGGGTCACGCAAACATATGATGTTACACACAATCACACAATGAACGAGGCCCAATTGTTCATCGTATCTCATATTCTGGTGACACAATACCAATTCGATCCGACAACGACATTTCACGTTCTGTACCCAATGTCACACGGTCGAACATTGTGTTTCGCTGAAACTGTCCAGAAGTTCAGTTCTGTGTTGTGTGTGTGTGTGGAACCAACACTTTGTAAGGCTGTCATTATCACGGTGGGGACAATTATTGTGGGCTTTGGGAGTTCGTTTTTCCTGCTAGTCCAATTGAGTTCCCATGTTGATATATGAACGGTTTGTTTTGTGTACTGGGAAGGATGCAGCAAAATTTGTCCGGATAAATATCGTGGTACAAATACTAGCCTGTTGTCTTATTTACTCAAATTCGTCACAGGAACAGAATGTTTCAAGAAATGAATAGATCAATGGGAATGGTGAACAGAATTAGGTGGGTGTCAGTCAGCTACGAGCTGAGCTAACTCGATCGTTCTACTCAAGTATGAGATCACTTCCTAACGGAAGTTTCTTCCTCCCCCTACCTCTTTGGATACCACGAGAGAACAAAACTTGTTGTAAAACATTGTGGTAAACAGTCAGATACAAAGATTTCGTCAATTAAGTACAACTAAACCAGGCGCGGCTTGGTTTGTTTGAAGTGGTCATACGAAACTATGAATGAAGCTATTGGACATTTGGAGGAAGAATAGGCTGCCTTTGTTCGGAGAGGTGTTTACTGATGAAGCGGGATTCAAACATTTCATTGCGTTACAAGAATTTGTGCAGGATTGTCTGTTGCTGTATTTGTTGGCTTAACATTGAACATGTTAGCTACTACTCGGAAGTTCTTAGTTTCGGAAGAAGAGTTTATTTTAGCTTTGAATTCCTGTTCATAGTGCTATAGAGTCATCTGATCAGAGCGATTGTGTTTATTTTCTTTTTGAATTGTTCGGGCTAGTTGAACCCTATTCATACAAGGTTGTTGTTGTACGTTTGGACACATTCATTTGGTCAGGTTTATTATATGATTACTGACGATGTGGTTAGAGGGTTCGTCTCACAAGCACCACTGATGAGCTCTAATTGGAGCGAAACTCGAGCCCAGTGGTTCGTTTTGAAGTGGGCCAGCCGAAATTTTTATCTGAATGGGAAGGCTGCAATGAAGACTGGGTGGTGTTTAATCTGCAACTGTTTTTTTCCACGGCGGACTTCACGAAACATTATCGGACATTCAAGATTACGATTTGCTAATGTCAAATTCGGTTACGTTTTGACCAACTTGAATGTTTGGTTCTCTTGTGTGCTCACAAAACTGGGCGATCCTATCCGGTTAATATTATCTCATTAGTGACTATCAGTTTTGGGTTACTATTACGTGACATTATCATGAACTAGTCAACCGAGTCGTTTATGTGACTATTATTTCAGGTGTTTATGGTAATGGACGACCCCGGGTTCATCGAGTTTGCCGCAGTCATCAGATTATTTTTAGACATTGGAGCTAACGGCCAATCCGAAGTATGTTTCACCATACTTTAATCTACACGGTGAAACTGAATGGGTTGTCTTTTCGGGAAAATAACTGAATAGCTTGTCTTATTACTGGTGAGTATTCGGGGCTTTGATCATTTTGAGTTAAGTATCATTCAGAAATAATCCGAAATTTTGCATTCAGCGATCAACCTAAATGCTTCATGAACGCAAGTCCGACATTCAAATCGTGGTTTTGACCGGAGTCTGCAGTGTTGACAAGCTCTTGTAAGAGCAAAGCTCGAGATTAGTGCTCCTTTTCAATTGGTGCTGGTTGAAAAATCTGTGTGAAGACCGAAACTGCGAACAATTGTGACTGATGTTCAATTGTAACCCGACTCATGCTCTATTGGCTAAATGTCACTTCGATCAGCAATGACAGATATTGCCGTTATTTCTATGTCATGGTAATACAGTATTCTAAGCTTGACTCGGTTGTATCATTTGATCCGCTGAAGCTCTTTTTACATTTAAAATTATCAACAATAATAATAATTCAAATTATCGAACGTTAAATAGTTTAATATATCTACAGTTTTTTTCTGTTTAAAGAATATGTTGTTACTTGGCGCAAATTCAATATGATCTCGTTTACATTGTATAACATAACGTAAAGAAAACGGAGTTATCATCTGAAAATCTTTTTTCCTCACATTCACTGTAGGCAGCAAAAATGCGAGACTGTAGCACGCCTACAAAGTTCATACTTTATCAGTAGGAATTCCTCCTTGTTCCCTTGTTACCTCGTTGAAATTTTTCAGCTATCATCGGACTGCAATGAAAATATCTAACGAAAAATTGACGGACATGGATAAACACCAAATTGAATCATCATATGAAATCCGAATCGTCCAGTTGAATGAAATTTATGGGGAACGAAACGAACATTCATCGGGACCAGTGGCATGTAATCTGGAATGTTCATTGTGAATCTCTTCTGTGTCACGGTTCAGTCAATCGTCTACTGTTATTTACCTTACACCTTCATGACTGCTAACCAGAATGAAACATTGAAAGTGCATTTGTCGGCAGTTAGTGAACGTCACTCAGTTTTTGACCGTTAAAATTCACTCACGAATATGAATTTCTCTGGATTGTCCAACCAACTTAACAAATTCAGTAAATTCGTAAGATTCACACAAAAAATTGCAGATTGAAAGAAACCAAAGCAGTTTCAGTTTAGAGTCGAACAGTAATGTGTGCATGTAACTGAATTCTGCGTTAGATGTTTCGAGAGAGCAGAAGCAAAATACAAGTTTTAGGTCCTAGTAAAGAACATTGTGGTAAATGACTTGTATCACAGTGTCTGCTAAAAATTGTATTGTTTATCATGACAGTGAAGTGACGATCTTGTAAAAAAAGCAATAAGCCTTAGGAGTCGGGAATTGTCGGTACCACATGAGACTTCGGCTGAATGGCTGACGCTTGATAGTTCATGAGTATACAATCCTCTGACAATTTTTTGGTTTTTTTAGTCGGTTGTCGACAGCTAACTACCATACGGTGCAGCAGACGAAATTCAGCAACTGGCATATGGAGCTTGCCGCCGAGAAGCTCATACTGTTCATTTTTACTGGTAGTTAAATTTGGGTTGCCTCAACTAAATACTAATCGATTGTGAAGGTGCCCATATAATCAGTTTACCATATACGCGACCAAAATGACGAGACTAACAATGGTAAAAACAGAAAACCTTCAGGTATCTACCGCACCAATAGGTTTGGTCTCTGATTCGCAAGGAAGAGTAAATACACTCATGCACTGTAAGCCTTCTTTTTTAACAATTCGATATTCTTTCGACGTCACAAGTGATGATGATTAACGAATGTACCGTGTATTCTTACTATTCTTGTAAACACTTAATTAACGATATAGTGAGTTGATGAAATCAGTGAAACGATCACCAGTGTCAATCGGTTTGTGTACGGATTCAGTGGTGTTTGTTCTGTACGTTTGAGGCTAACTAACTATACTGTCCTAATTCTTATGGTCTGTATAAAATATTTTCTAATGCTAAATTGTGTTACTGATATTTCGTCGCAGATAGTCAGCATAATTTGTTCCACAACTATAAGGGCATGTGTTTTGCTACAATGATAGCAGATTTTGCAGATTAATTCAGTGTTCGTGCAAGAAAGTAGAAAATAGTGACGTTTAGTAAGATCAAAAATGTGTCAACGTTTTATACTATGGTAAGAATTATCAAAAACAAATATTTCACTGTCAAGCCCGTCCATATTTTTGGTGTTACTGTCAGAATTTGAAAAGATATATGACCTGCATTTAATTTCAGAAGTTCAACACAAAATCTTTTCATACTAATAATGACATTTCAGGGCATTACTTCACTGCGGACTAGTAGCTTTCAATTAATCGGTCGACCAGAATGTTTGACGGTTGCAACACACAAACCTGGATACAGATTCCACAGATTCCGTGCTGACTTAAAATTGACAAACGGATCAGTGCATCAAGTTCGCTACGAGTTGGTCACTGGTTGCTCCTCTGAGATATGTGTTACAGTTGTTATTTTGAAACATCACGAGTCTATTGCCATTTTGGTTCACAGCTGATAGCAGTTGAATACCAAATATCTGAACGTTTGGTCAAACATTCTGTTTCCTCTACAAAACACCGATTCCGTATTGATTAAAGGCTCCCCTAGATTACAACAGTGTCATATCTACAAAATCGCCCACCGCAGGGATCAAGCTCTTTACGCAAACCGTGACATTTTCAACCACCCGAATCATCTAAATTCACCAACACGGAAAACTCTTTGCACCGATGTTTACCATACAACCGTGGTGAGCAGGACAGTTCCACACTAGGAAGCAACTAAACAGAAAGGGATCTAAGTATTAAAATCCTCTTCAAATGATACTGCTCCTTTCGCTTGAGGTGTATGGCTTCTCTTACTTCCATCCTTCTTGCGAGCTGGACTATAGTTTTTACCACGGTTTTCGGTGTCTTCAAGTCGTACTCGATTTGTCTACCATTAAAATCCCCTGCACGCGATGCCGAAATCACTCTTCCTCCCCCTTATCATTCTTAACGGGAGAAAGTTGTTTGCAGCTTGTCGAGTTTCAAGGCAAATTGACTCGTTACTGTCAAGTACCGGGCTGCCATCACTTTATTGGTGGGTGGTGACGGCTTCACCGGTCTGAGTACAACTCAAAATCCAAACTATCACAATCGTAATGAAGACGAAGAGGAGAGTCGTCCCATAGGTGGTCTTGTAATTGTGTGACAGATATTCAGCCCACCCCTATAACTCTGTATAGGTTTACGACAGAAATTCAATCCCATTAACGGCTCCCACTTTTTTCACTCTCATGAAAAAAGCCACTCCGTGTAAAGTCTTCAAAGTTTTAGCCCCAAAACGACTGGCCGTATAATTGTCGGGCAGACCATACTTTTGCCATTAGCCCGCTATAACCGTGCCAGTGTTAATAGCTTTGAAACAGTGAGCAGTAAAGCCCCCTTCGATAAATCGTTCTACAGCAATGTGGCGGAATCTCATTGTTGTTGTCGAGTCTACTTTTTCCTATCATACAAACCTAACGGAAGAGTTGAATAAATTATAGAATAGGATGTTACAGACCCTCGAAAGAATACGTTGGTTCGTTCACGGTATATTAATACGCTTGATAGAAATCGGATTCTCCTCCATGTAATAAATAAAACGGAAAATCTTGATCCCGAAAATAACGCGACTGTCCCCATTAATTGCTCCCAAGACAAACCAAAAAACGGGTATAAAAAGTAGCTTTGTTCTGCATCAAAAACGTGTGCGACAAGGAGAGAATTACAAGTTATTTGTATGGTGCATAGCGACCTACAAACATCCTAGAATCAGAAATCGAAGAACTGTTACCAAAAATAGTAATTAAGGTCACTAAGCCACCACTGAGCATTGCGGAATAAACGCCGAACAGATACAAAAATAACGAAAGCTACCTCTCGACTGTTCACAGCATTTTCGATCGTTCTGATTGAATAAAATCGTTTTCTCATGAAAGGGGGCGGTTTTGGACGGAAAAAAATGGACTCCCTCACACAGAATTTACCAAATCTCTAAGCAGATGCAGACTGACTAGTTCACCTGTTGTTCAGGATTATCAAAAATAAAATTTTAATATTCTGCATTAGAACCGCTTTTGTTCTCAAAGTAGCTACAACTCAATTAAGTAGTGCCAAGCACCAGAAGGATTCTCCAGAATCCTCACGTGTCGAGTGGCCCATCAAACTGCTAGAATGAATATGTGTATATTTAGTCCAAAACTATCCGCGTGATGTATTTGCGTCGAAGTTAATGTCAAGCTAGTGGCACATCCCATTTGTCAGCACGTTCAAAGAAACTTTTTACAAGCGCACAAACATCGTAACAAAAAGAAACCCCTACCATATTTCTGTCACTACTTGTCTCCTGGTTTAATTTTAATCCTTAGTATCACTAGGAAATTCTCTAAACAAGTAACTGAACAAACTCTAGGTTGTGTGGCACGTCTGTCAACCTTCGAAAAAGTATCTTTTAAAATCCCGTTTCGCACAAATTTCGAACTAACACCAAAAGCCTTACGCTCGTGTGCTGCACGGGCTGCACCGTCTGAGCTACCGAGTCACTCTGAGAACTCAAAAGCTTCACATGTGAGTCCAATAATTCATGTCTGTATGAAAGACACAGTTATTCTGTAAAAGTAAATGTTTTTGTGTTTTCTTTGACGTTTTACTGTTGAGACTCCTTAACCAACGCATCATCTGTGTGTCTGTTTGACGGTTATTACAGTACTGTAAACCAGCGATCATTCCGAGACAGCGGGGATGTGCTTGTTTCCTGTTACCATAGAGCACAATTTTTCACCCATTAGATAACAGGATGGCAACGCTATCAACCGTTTAGCTGAGCTCTTTGATCGGTGACATTTTGGGACCATTCAAAAGCTCCGCACCACACGGTTGGACAATGCGTTCTTATCAAATTGAATATGCTCTCCAATAAATATCCTTTTGGTAACTTTTGCAACTTGACAATCCGTTCACAAACAGCAATATGTGAAACGCTGGATGGTAAAAACAAAATGACGTTCTGTTGTTTTTGGAATGGAAACAGCCCATTGACGACATGTGTTATACAATAAAATGCACAGTCTAATCCGACAAAACCCAAACTTTTTGATGCAATCCACGTCGCCGACAAAAGTACATTTGCGTAAACATATAAACTATCTTGACAGTACTGGCTCAGTTGGTGAGATGTTTTCAATACAACATTTACTCTATCTGGAAATAGATACAGTTGAATCAGGCATGAATTCACCAGACTGGATAATCTTGGCTAATGGGATAGCAGCTAAGGGGCTACAAATAGTATCGATCCTCAGCCTTGTTTATCAGTATAACTTCCATTTCATTATCGTGTACGTGTAATTACTTGTGGATCAGCCACTTCGAGTTAAATAATGCTGTATTGACTCTTTTGGTAAAGCCCTATGACGCAATCTTTATCGGTGTTGTTTTGATAGCCACAAAGTGGCCTCGAGACCTACCAATAAATGTGGGTGGTGTGTTTTCGGACAACTGTCACCAAAGTAACATCATATTCGCCTTTGATGTAGTAGGCTGTCTGTGTACCGTGATGGCTTGTCTAATTTAATGGCAACCAACTTGGAGTCTCTTTAAGGAGACGCTTTTGTAGGGTAGGAGTGATAGGCCATACTAATGTAACAAGAGAATGCTCGTAGTGTTTAGTACATCGAGTGGGTTTCATGCCTTCAGATGCCTACGTGCTGGTGTGGATTGGATAACACCGTTGCAGTCCACTGCTTAGCTATTAGTTAGAAAAATTCCGGAAAGTTATGGCTGGTAAACATTTTAAACGTCATGAAGTTAAAGCGATGAGCTGAGCGAACCAGGACACAATTGTTAAAACCTAGGTATTAAAAAAATGTTATCGAATCCTGTGATGCAGACAGACTAGTTGACATATCTTTGAAATAACCAAACATAAGTCTAGACGATTATAGCAGCTCTACAGGTAGGTATAAACATTAGAAGTTTGATTTAGTAAAATGGAATGAACCAACTGCTGGAGTTGAATTCATTAGTTGTGAATCAGTCTTCCACATTGTCCACAATGCAATGTTGTGGTGTTCGCCATGAGCACTCTGTAAAGTGGAATTATCGCTGTGATATTTTCATTTCAACAGCTACGTCCCCGTTCGTCCCTGGATATCTACTTAGAGCCAGTCACGATAAATGTTGTGGCTTCAAGTGTATGTGAGTTAACGATAGGTTGTCAGGCAATTGTTTACGACCAGTGTGTAGACCAGGGCTGCGAAAGTATGCATAACAAGAAAAACATGCAGCAAATAAACATTTATGTAAATAGTAATATCGTCATCACAAATACACTACCTCAATCTCAACCAGTTAAATGCGACACAACTGTAACGTGATCTAGTGATCCGAAAATGTGCACCTTTTGGCTACTTGACTGTAATGTCAAAATAGACAAAACCGATAGTGCCAAACACTTTTAATGTTGATCTAGCACAAATGATCATACCTCAGCAATGCCATCTCGACTAAAGATTATGTTACTGCATCTAGATGGTGACGATCATTTGTGGCACTTCTACAATACTGCTAACCGGATTCTTTGTCTCGTTCCCGATAAAAATAGTTTTCAGTCTACTCAAGTTCATAGCATGAAGACACACCCTAATCAATGTGACTACCGTTTGATTTTGACGTGCACGCTAGTATGACATAAGGAAAAACAGAACTTATCACACTTACAGCACACTACATCGTTCCTTATCAGGAATGTTCCCGACAACGAGCTTCGTCCTCCCTTTGAACGTTACTGACGATTGCTTGCATTCTCCGCATTCGACCAAGCCTTTCGGCTGGTCCGCTTTTTAAGGAAGCTCTAGACTTGAGCTTCAATCTTACTAGAGCTCATCAGTAGTGCATATCCTTGTCTGGACTGGAATCTGTACTCCGGCTCCCGTGCTTGCCAGACCAGCGTGTTAACCACAACACCAGTAACCTCATAAAAGACACAACCGAATGATCATATCCAGACACTCGACCACAACCTCGTGTGAATAGGATCCAGCTTTCCCGATCATTACAAAATGAGATTAAACAGAATCGCCCATTCAACAGGTAAGCACTGTACACGTTCGATCGTAGTCAAACAGAGCAACATCTGACGTCCCCTTTGAAAGCACACCGATGTCAGTGAACTGTGGTTGTTTGACCATCACTAATTCAATCTGGTGAAATGCTCGCTAATCCACTTAAAACACAAAGTCAATGCTTTTAGCATAACTGGAAAAGTCATTTCTTTATTTATAGATTAGTTGTTAAACTCGTGGTCTCCATTCTCAGTTATCCAAATACTGGTTTCGCGTGTCCCCTGTGATTTTTCCTTGTCCAAATGCCAGTTTCAGATTTTACATACATTTTACGTACATTTTACATACATTTACAGATTGGTTTTAAATAAGTGGATTGCATTGGTGAATTGGATATTAGAGTATAGTTGAAAAAGTCGTATTACGGTTCCAACATTTTACCGACGCCCACAGTGACCAGCTTTCTAATCGATTCGGATCAGCAAATGTTGACTGCATATTGTTGAATGTGATTGCTAGACTGAGAATTTTCGTTTTTTCTCAGTCCCAGTATGTTCCGGTCAATGTGTTCTACTGGCATTTGCTGACATGACTAGGGTAAACATTGTCTGTAAAGGCAAGTCTGTGCAAACTGTCGGAACCTCTGTTCTGAGTTCTCATCTCGAATTTCTGTCTCCCTATGCCAATACGATCCACTTAGACCATTGTAGATACAGTCTAATACTGCGTAAGTCTCTTGAAGCACTGAAATTGACATTGAAATTGGGAAGGTTATATTAGGACAAAAGTTAGTAACTTTCAGTTAACTTGGATTGGAAAAGCTTCAGTGTCACAATATTGCATAACTACCTGTACTAGATAAGTCCCGATGGGTCGCCTCACCCTGCTTATTTTGCATATTGATTCACAACTATTCTTCAGAAGGAATGACCCAGTGTTAGTCGGTCAAGAGGAATTGGAATTGAGTCGATTTGTCCAACACGGTTGATCGACCAAAAGCATTGCTGGATTTGTTAAATTTCGTTTGGTACGTCGGTTGTTCTATCTTTAGTATGAAGCGGAACGCTGAATTCATGGAAACATGTTTCGATTTGCTCGTAGAAAGTCGATCTTACACTGGCCTTCATTCTACAATTTCCTGTGTGCAGTGAGCAATCAGGATAAACTTTTTACTAAGACTGCCTGTATAAAATGTTTGTTATATTTCTTTCTCATGACTATGATTGCTTATCCATTAAAACTTTCTTGCTTTGTACCGTTTGACATGCTCTCATTTTCTTCTATGTCCGATTGGCTTAATGAGCCCATTTCCGGTTGACTGGTGGTTATTTGCTCCATTTCGAACACCGTTTTAAGTTGGATAGCTTGAATATTCGGTTAATTCACATTTATGGTGAGAGAACATTTGTATTGTAAATTTGCCGATGGTACCTTGTAAATTTCAGTCATTTCGATCGCCTTTTCCGACTGATTTTGGACTTGGAAAATAGTCCCATTAACCCGACCATCTGAATCAGCATTATTGGAACTGTCGATCACACGTTATCGAGTGAATTTTCCTAAGTGACCAAGAGGCGATTTAACACATAATTTCTTACGCGTTCTACTATCTATAACATAAAAAAGAGGGAAACATTTTCGTAGTTTGTTATCCTATAGATGCGTTTTGCACACGTTAATTGCTAGATGATGAACCCGTAATTTCAAAGCCATACATAACTTTCAGCTACTCGAAAACCCCTAGAAACAAGTTTATCTTGTATTGTGGTTAACGTGCTTTAGAAATTTAAGGACTAGACGGAATCCATGTTTCTTACCTTGTGAGTAGTTTACACCAATTTCTCAGTATCTTATACATCAGTACAGACACACATAGCAATAACACTAACAATCGCAAATTTACTAAAACTATAGTTATTGTCTAAACCAATCAGAACAGGGAAGCTAGTTGGAGACAGAGCGGGAATGGGAAAATTATACCATCAAACTCTACCTTAAAATATCATCTCATCCAATGGGACAATGTAGCTTCAATCGGAGATGGTTTATGATACAATTTTTTATAAGGTAATATTCCAGCATACACAACCGTCTCTAACTACCCTCCATTCCTGTGGTTCAGAACAACACTTATCCATTAGCATTTATAAACTGAGAGCTTTTTTCCATGGTTCATCTTGGCACACGGTTCACATTGACCAGAATACTTTGATTATGCTACGGATGCATGGTGTTGTAGAATCCCATGTAAGTAACCGAACTGTTTTGTTTTATTCTCAATTGTCTAAAATTATTTTTTTTAAATCACTTTCACGCGTCATATATACGGTCTAGTCAGTTACAATATTAGTGATCAACACTCTTTTTAATGAACTTGAGTGTCCAACACGAATGACAATTTGCTATAATGTTTAAAGCAATAGTAAACTTACAAATAACTATTTTTTATTCGATGAGTTTCTGATTTGGTAATTGTTTTTATGCGGTTATTTATACTTTTCGCTTTAGACAGACGGACATTTTTTGAATAACTGAGTTTATGTATTGTTTTCGCATAAGTCGATCAACTAATTCCTTTGTGTTAAACAAAAAAATGGGGCATGTTGTGGTTCAGTTGTACTAAATTGGTCTGATTAGAAACGGTCTAATAGGTGACAATGCGTAGATGAGACTTAAAATTATCTGTAGGTTTCTAAAACTTAAACATACGTTTTTATTTTATAAATAATTCCCCTACTTGGAAGCAAACAGTTATGCCACAAATTCATCAACTTAGCTACAGAGTACCATTCCAATAATAATCCCCCCGGTCATTAATGAGTGTGTGTACTGTGGAAGGAGTACGACTCCATCAGTACGTTTATACACAAACAAAAGTGACAAGGTTTAGTAAACAATATCTACGATCTTATTTCATACAATTCAGTCATAAAAAGAATTATGTCTCTCACATTTATAATGCATTATATGATGCTTCCCTTTTGGAAAGAACACCAATGGAGAACGTTGAAAGCTCTTCTGAATAAGCTGTTACTTGAAGAAAATGGCGCTAGCCCATTCAATAAGTATAACTTAGTCATATGGACACTAATAAAACAATTGTATGCCTTTTGAACATCTACAGAATGCCATGCATAGTCTGCAGTCATATTTCTAAGTTCGTAATAATACATCCACTGCGTCTGTAAGAAAGAGAAATTTAGATGTCATATAAAGCCAAGACTGCAATTCAGACCACGTAGCATTTACCTCATGTTTCTCCAACCCTCAAGGAAGGGTTGTTTTAACTGTTTCCCAAAAGAATTATTCAGTTCACATTGAAAGCTAGCAGCTTTTACTAAAATTCCTGGTTCGTTTTCTAAAGCACGAATGCGCTTTTGGTTGTTTCATCTACCGCCTCCCATATGGTCCGAAAGGAAACACCTTGTCATTTGGCTCATTACCAGGATATGTGTCTAATTTTCAATATTGAACAGAGATCAGTGAAGTAGATTAAGGGATTGAGAAAATGATCGTGACTAAACATGTGAAAGAAGACAATCGAAAATAAAGAAAGACAGAAGAAAACTTAGTGACAGTGAACGAGAGGGTTAGATCAACCGGTTCCATGTTTTGGTTTAACGTAATCTTCTCATGAGAACTTTGATGTGAAAGCTCGGAAT